>PVKS010002088.1:0-124780 GCA_004027875.1 Aplodontia rufa
CGCCTACTCCCTCTTGCACCTGCCTCCACCTAATCACAGCCAATCGCGCAGACTGTGCACCTGAGCTCCAATTAGGGCAAAGGGCAGTATTGCGTCAGGTCGGCATTTAAGGACCCCTCACTCCCTAGCGAGGCGCGCATTTTTCTTTCGCCCTTCGGCCGAAGTAAAATTTCTGCCTTGCTCACCCACACCCGACCACGTGTTTGATTTCATTTATAACAGGGGCTCTTGAGGATAAATCTAATTTTCAGAAATTATATATATATATATTATATTATTTCATTAGAAGCTTATTTGATTGTTCAACAAATATTTTTTTTTTTAAAGAGAGAGGGACAGTGAGAGAGAGAAAGAGAGAAACAACTTTATTTAGTTTTTCACATGGCTTTAATTGCTCCAACACTCAGTTGTGTACGTGGTGCTGGGGTTTGAACCCGGGTCCTCATGCATGCCAGGCAAGCACCGAAACCGCTGAGCCACCGCTCCAGCCCCAACAAATAAATTTTTGAATAAAATAAAAAAATGAGCTGTTGAAAAAAATAGAGATCCAATGACTCACGTGACTCAAACATATAAAGAGACTCAATTTAAATTGGTTAAACATAAGAATAAAGATGTCTTTGAAATTCCTAACCCACATGTTTTTCCAGGTGGTCAATCAATAGAACACTGATTTCCCTAAATATTAAGTGTAACATTCATTGCTTCCAGGATTTTTCTTCAACAGAGGAGAAACAGCTTGTGCTGGTTATCTATACTTATCTGATAACATAAATGGGATTAATCTTTATGCATGTTTGCTAAGAGGACATTTGATTGCTTCTGATAACTGTGAGTAACTGCTCTTGACATCTTAGATTCTATAGGACAATACGTATTTGGGTCTATTAAATGTCTGTAAGTATATAAGTGAAAAAATTTAAGGTTGTTTTATTTCTGGATCTTCACTAAAAGCAAAATTGTTAAGAATTACAATTCTAACAGGTGTAATTCTAACAGGTATAAAATTCTAACAGGTGTAACAGGTATATAAAGAGTACAAAAGTTTCTACTGTTTAGACATAAGCCCTGTGAAACAAAGTATTTCACCTTAAGAACAATTGGGAAGGAGCTGGAGCAATGGCTCGGTGGTTACAGCATTTGCCTGGCATGTGCAAATACACAGGTTCAAACCCCAGCACCCACGTACACAACTAAGTGTCAGAGCAACGAAAGCCATGTGAAAAACTCAATAAAAATTGATTCTATCTCTGTCGTTCCCCACCCCCCGCCCCGCCTCTATGTCCTTCTCCCTTAAAAAAAAAAAAAAAAAAAAACAATTGGGAAATCTAAGGAAAAAAAATCAGCCACTGGGAAAGATATGCTGATAAGGCAAAGTCTAATTCTTTAACAACAGAGTTTTTTAAAACATTGATATGCTTATGAAGATGATTTCTTATGTCTGTTAAGTGTTATTAGGGAAACTAAATCTAGAATTTGTACCTGTTTAAAGTCTTAAATGATTGTTCTATGATTGATTAAATAAGCAACTGTTATTTTAAGACATCATTGTTGATATTCTAGACCTATATGACTAAAGATACATATACATCTGAGAACTAAATTTTCGAGCTTTCCTCTATACATGTTATATAGTTTAAGGCAGACAAGTTAACCAAGTGCTGTCTTTTAAACACTGTTCATTTTAAATCTGACTTATATTTGTTTTAAATCGATAGAGATTTTATCATTAATGAGCTGCATTTATAAATCATCTTTGATCACTGATACTGTTTTTCTTGGCAATTTCATTTTATATTTTTCAACTCTTTTGAGTAAGTGTCTAAATTGCAGAAGGTTTGTGGAGGGCAAATCTCGTAAGTCTCCATATTATTAAGTTGAATATAATTGGCACAATCAGTTAAAATTATTTAAGATTTCTCTTAAGGCCAAATAAGTGTTCAAACTCTATATAAAAGTTTAAAGGATGAAAGTTTATATAGGTTTACAGGCAAGGTAGACAAAAAGTGCTCTCTTTTCTGTATTGTATCTGACATAGAAGGGCCACACTGCCATACAAAAGCCTGACTTAAATCTGTTTTCTTATACTAAAGCTTTTTCTGATCATCAACACTGTTTCCTAAATGTGTATTCAGAGAGACTACTACCATTTTAAGACTAGTGAAACGGGCCTGCTGGATGTTTAATACCAAATGCAGATTACCAAAGTTAAGGAAGTTAAAGGGTTAAGGAAAAAGTCAATATTTTGGCCCTTGCCCTGTTTGGTCAGCCAAAAGTCAGGGGTCAATGGGACTTCTCTACAGGCTTGACAACTCTGGGTAACATGACCTCCTGACCAGGGGGATCAAGTGACCCTAAAGAACAGAAAGCCACCTAGCGTGCATGCTAAAACAGGAAGGTCATTGTGCAGGGGGATGTCCCTGATGCTTCCAAGTGAAGCCACATGTGGTCAGCAAGACCCTGATGTATCCTGGCAGATGGCACAACTGATAGAAGATCCAAGAGGCTTTTCACAAGTTCTCAAGAATGACCCTGACAATCTCAGCTGACTTTTACCAATAGATAGGAACAAGATCAATTTTGATCAAGTTGGTCTTAAACACCTGGCAGGAGAGTACAACCAAAGTTCAGTCCTACATGGACATTTAGCAACAAAGGGAATGGCTCTTTTTTAAACATTACTTGAGATGCGTGCTTAAAAGCTAAATGCCACCTTTAGAGGGGGTTACCCTAATCTGGTTTGCTCAGAATCCCCTCCCTAGGGCACAACTCCAAGAGGCAGTGGAGGCATCTGCTGCCTCCCTGGCCTCCCTACAAAGACAAATAACATCTATTGCTCAAGTTTCCTTGCAGAACCACTGAACACTAGATCTCCTGACGGTGGATAAAGGGGGAACACGCCCATTCCTAAAAGAGGAATGCTGCTAATACATCAATGAAACTGGGCTGATGGAGAAAAGCATTGGAACTCTCAGGTGTCTAAGTGAAAAGCTTAAGTAGCAACAGTCCAATGACCCTTGGCCAGGATGGCAAATTTCCACTCTTATCACCTGGCTGACCCCCATCCTTACTCCTCAGGTTCACCCAAAACAGCATGAGTAAGGTTGCTGGAGTAACATACAAGCAAATGCTTGCACCCTTACAGCTACCTCCCTACCAACAAACCAACACCTGAACTTTCTCCTCCCCCACAATGCCCCATAAATACCAGGAAATAGCCAGATGGAGCTCAACATCCTATATCACCAAAAAGGTCAGGATGTTAGGTCAGTGTGGCTGGATGGGGACAGGGCATCAGGCAGCACCCATGGGCAAAAGGAACAATCAATCAGATGATGGCAGACAAGCCCCAATTGTGTCTCCCAGTCGCCTGATGATTGACAGAGTCCCCATCCAATGCATGAAGGAAAAGGCCCCCAAACTTCCTCTGCCCACCCCAGACTACAAAGTCGCTGCCCAGCCAGGGCTGCATGCCACTTCCTCTGCCCGCCCTCACTATGGTGGTGCAGATGAATCTGACCCAGGAGCCACCAATCCCAATAAAAAGTTTTGCTCAGCCACTTTTAGGCTTGACTCCTTTTGGAACACCAGCGCCTGAATTTACACCCACGTTCTGATTTTTACAGTATTAGCAGCTTCCCAGCTAAGATCTGGGTTTCTTCCCACTACTGTTGAGTGGTGCAGAAATTCACTCTAGGAATTCAGCGCCAATCTTCTTCTGGGTTCTTGTCTTACAAATTTGAAGAATAAAATCCACAGACAACCATGGAAGGGAAGAGTAAAAGGAGAAGGATTTATTTAAGGAGGGAGAGCAGAGTCTCCACATGGCAGAGGGGTACCTGAAAGCAGAACGCTGTCTGATGTATGTTAGGCCAGGATTTATATTGGTCTAGGTATGAGCCTTAAGATTCATGGAAGGCAGGCATTGAGAAAGGCATCAACATCACTGATTAAAATCTATGCAAAACAGGTAGCAAATCTTTCCTAGTTCCCATCTGTGTCCACCCCCACTTTTTAGTTTTCCAGCCTCTAGAACAAAGGAGTTACAGCCACAGGTGAGCCTCATGGTCAATTGCATTTGAATGCTCTGAGCATGCCTGTTAATCACTCTCTACTGAATAGTTTCTAAGTGTGGTTGAAGGGGGCCCATGGTTCTGACTACCTAGCCATTTTATTATCTCTCCTGATCTGTCTCACTGGGACCCCAGAGACAGGCTTTTCTTGGACTCACACATAGATGACTGTCTTTAGCTCCATTAAGATCTCTCAGCTACAATGGTGGGATGTAATCCCACCATTACCTCCAATTGGAATGCATCAATAAAAAAGATGTTAAAGAAAACATCTCCCAGCCCCATGAAAGTCAATCTTCCACCTACTTTGACCCCTGAATGTTCTTTGTATGATGATAGAGTCCTAAATCTTCTCATTGGAGATAGAAGTTAAATTGTAAAAATCTCTTTTATGCCCCAGCACTCTGAATACTGGTGATGCTTTTCTTTCCTCCTAAAATTAGTCTCGGTACCACTTTGATAAATGAAGAAGAGGTGGGAGCCCAAAGGGGAAAAATATGGTCTCCTGTACATTCTTTTCTGTGTGAATATTAGGCAAAGGTGAGGGCATGGCTCTTCTTTGTCGTCCCTGTTAGTGGGATAGAATTGGTTCATCTCTCCTCTGTTATGGTTAACCCCATTGGAACACAAACAAGAAGAGAGACTGACAGTTCAACAAGGGTGGGGCAAGGCGGAAAATGTTGTCTCAGTAAAAGATCCAAGCTATTCTCCAAGCCAACACCAAAGTTCTGCAGCGAAGATTAAAAGCAGAAAGCGCCTGAAGCCAAGATGGAGGTGCAGGCCAGGGCAGGCACGCAGGGTGGGGCCACCAAGGAGGAAGAAAACCAGGCGGAGGGGAACTGGGGAGGGACCGTGGGACTCCAGGAGCTCTGCACTATTCAGATCACCACACAATCCTCCTCCCTAAGAGTACAGGGCTTTACCTGCAACCCAGACTCTTCTCTGTGAGCCTTTCACTAGGACAACCTGGTAGGGTCTGATAAAGCGCCTTGAAACGTAGCTCAGCTATAGAATCCTAATTATCCACAAAAGCGGGGAGACTAGGTAGGGAGGAACAGTTGAAAGAGGTTTAGGAACCAGAACAACTGAGGGGAATGTGTACTTCTCATTATTTTTCACGTGTAATTCTTAACAGCTTTTTAACAAGGGTTTCACCCACTGCTGAAACTCCAGACACCATCTGGACAGAGGCAATGAAGCTTAAAATTTCACTGAGAGAGTATTATTCGCCACCCTTTATGCAGGGCAGTTGTTACTGCAGATGCTTTTCTTTTCTTTTTTTTTTTTTTTTTTTGCCACACAAGAATGTATCCTGTGTAGATAAAAGATGTCCAGTGTTAAATAACAGAAAAAAGGAACAATTCCAGAGCATTTGCAGGTTCAGTACAAATTTAATTAGCAGACCCTGAAACAGTCCAACCTCTAATTGCAGCTACTTCCTCTGGTTCCTTTATTGCTGCCCTCTTACCCTGCCCTTCAATTTCCCCCCTAGTAAAGATTGCAAGAAGCAGCTGTTTTAACATTAGAAGCACTCTATCATACTTATTAGATCTACTTTTCACTGGTTAAAAATAATAATGCAGGGTTGGAGCAGTGGCTCAGCAGTTACAGCACTTGCCCAGCATGTGTGAGTATGTGAGTTCAAACCCCAGCACCACGTATACAACTACACAACAAAGGTCATGGAGCAAAGCAGCTAAATTAAAAATAAATAAATAGAATCGATTCTCTCTCTCTCTCTCTCTCTCTGTCCCTCTCTCTTAAAAAAATAATAATAATGCAATATTGAGGTTCATTGTTTAATAAAATATATTTAAATTCATTTGTCTTTAGATATTACTAATATACTTTGAGATAACTTTTGGTCAAAAATATCATACTAGAAATCACTGATAGAGTGTATATTTCCTGGATACTTTTCTAAATTTCTTCTTACAAGGTAAATTTCTTTCAGAGGAATATTGCTACAGTTAGTCTTTTATCCATAATTCCAAAAACCCAAATATCTCTGGAAAAAGAATTATCAAAATACAGTTAATGGCAAAACCTGATCTGATCTGAACTCATATAAAGGTAAAACCTAACCTGAACTGCCATAAGCCTATTTACTATTTTTATTTCTTCTATCACATAATACAAATGTAAATTCATTTTCTGTAGATACATTAACAAGCTTTATTACATGGTGTTAATCTAGACTCCATTTTACTTACCATGTGGTATATAACTGTTCTAAAAACTGGAAAAAAATGATATGGATTCTGGAACACATCTGGTTTCAAGGGTTTCAGAGTAGGAAATGTGGTTCAATAAATATTCATTGAATAAATATTCTACTGAACTAAGTACTTAATGAAGGCATGTTTTGCTATGTTAACCCCAAGCCACCTGTGACTTGGGGTAAAATGAGCAATGATCATACCCAATTTGTCATCTCATAAGCCCATTCTACTAAAGACAGGAGCTCTAGGTCTGCCACTGCCTAGAGCTCCCTGGGTTTCTTGTCTATATAGTGATGAATGGAATTGAGCTCTGGGCATCCACTGAAACACTGCCACACGTCATCAATTTATTCACTCATTCCTCCATTCATTCACCAAACATTTGTTAAATGTTACTACCAGGCACTATGTTAGCATAAGAGATACAAAGATGAATTAGACTTTGCCTCTGCCCTCTAAAAATTCCTATTTGTAAAATGATTATTGTGAAATGGAACAATAGAAATCTAAAATTATCTTCTTTATAAAATAGTCATCTGTTCTTTCTAATACACATTTAGTAAATTCTACTCTTCAGGGCATTAATATCTAGGATATATAAAGAACTTGAAAACTTAACACCAAAAAAATAATAATAATAACCCAATAAATAAATGGGCAAAAAAACTAAATAGACACTTCTCAAATGAAAAAATACAAATGGTCAACAAATATATGAAAAAATGTTCAACATCTCTAGCAATTAGAGAAATGCAAATTAAAACCACACTGAGAGTTTATCTCACTCCAATTAGATTGGCAATAGTCAAGAATACAAACAACAATAAATGTTAGCAGGGATGTGGGTAAAAGGGTACACTTATACATTGTTGGGGGGATTGCAAACTGGTAGAACCACTCTGGAAAGCAGTATGGAGATTCCTCAAAAAACTAGGAATGGATCCACCATTTGACCCAGCTATCCCACCCCTTGGTATACATCCAAGCAGCATCCTACAGTGATGCAGCCACATCAATGTTCATAGCAGCTCAATTCACAATAGCTAACCTATGGAACCTACTAAGGTGCCCTTCAACTGATGAATGGATAAAGAAAATGTGGCATATACACACCATGGAAGAATAGTAAGGAAGAATGATATTATGACATTTGCAGGCAAATGGATGAAACTGGAGGCTATCATGCTAAGTGAAATAAATAAGCCCATCTCAAAAAACCAGTTTGAATGTTTCTCTGATAAGTGAAAGTTAGCCTGAAATAAGAAAAAGAACAGAGGAAAAGTCAAAGAATAAGGAAATGGAGGAAGGATGAATGAAATGGGGAAAGTTAATGGAAGGAATCAGATTTAACTTGCTCATGTTTATACATGCACATGTCATAGTGAATCTCATCAATATGTATGTCAAATCACTAAAAAAAATAAAAGCTATTTAGTAAATAATAGAAAGACCAGTAGAGGAAAGAGAAAGGGGTTTGTGGGGAGGATACTGAGGGCTGAATTAGAATAAGTTATACTCTATGCTTTTATAAAAATGTCAATGCTTATCCTATTGTCAAGTATATTTTAAAAGAACAGAGGGTGAGAGGAAGGGAAGGGAAAGGTAACTACTGAAACTGAGTTAAAACAAGGCACACCCCAAGCTTTTATGTCATTGTATATACTATTGTCATGTATATTTTTTAAAAAGATGTTTTTCATAGGTTAAAATAATAAGAAATAAATTCTACTGTGCCAGACACTAGGGAAACAAAAATGAAAATATCTTGTTAGGATATGTAGTCTGGTGAGGGAAACTGATTTCAAGGAAAACTTGCCCTTTTGCAGCCACTCTGGCATAGTGGTGAGGAAATGCCAGTCACTGGCTGAGCAGCTCAAATGGCTTCCCAAAGGTCATAGCATCTGAGCTAGAGTAGATGCTTATGTAGGGAGTCAACCAGAGAAATGGTATTCTAAGGACAAGGCCTGGCATATGCAAAGGTACTAAGACTAGAAATAGCTTGGCACATAGAGTAGCTTCCAATTGGAGTGACTGGAGTCCAGGGTGCACATGAAACAGAGCATTTTAAAAAGTAGAAGAGGGCCAGACCATGAAAGAATTGTGTTCCAAACTAAGGATTGTATACTTTTCTTCCCGACAGTGAGGAACACTTGGAGAATTTTAAAGCAGCCAATTGACATGATCAGATTTTCACATGAGGAGAGTCCCTTGGATAGGGAATAGGTTGGAGGAGAACAAAGAAGATATTGAATTTCTGTTTCCAGAAAGTTGCACCTGGAATACATAAGTAAGGAATGTTTATGTCTTCCAGGACTGGCCCCAAGTGAAACCAAGAAGAAAGCCAAGTGGATTCCCACCGACCTCCCGCCTCCCTGCTTCCCTGTAACTCACTTGCCCACCGAGGTTCACAGGTGACAGTGAGATGCCCAAACTGAACAAGCTGAGGGAAAAAAAATGGTCTTCCATTTCTTCTAAACAAGAGGATAATGTAGTAGTAAATAATTTACCCCTCAAATATTGTTTGCAAAGAGAGAAGAGTAGGTAATTTACATAATAAAAACATCCTTTTCTCCTTTCTTTTTCCTGAGTAACTGTACTATGTTTCATATACCCTGAAAGATAAGGGACATCCCAAGAGACACAGTAGTAACTACGGATTGTTCACATGCAGCCCCTAGAGTCAGCATGATGTGGCAGACAGCTCCTGTGAATTCTGACTGAATTAATAAATCTAAGTAAAGGCAACCAGATAACAAGTCAATTCCTTTATTATAAATATGGATAAAATGTGCATTTCTTAAGCCTTTTTATTGCATATACTTAAGGTGTTCGGTACAATGTCTTGACACACATACTCTAATGAATGCTGCTCCTGGGTAGAGCTCAGAAGCGCTCAGGAAGAGGAAATAGATATTTGCATCCTTTGATAGGACATGTTTGGCGATGATTGATTTTATTCCTTTAGCCTGAGAACTCTCTCTAGCCTGTTACTGGCTACAAAGGATGGGGTCTGATCAATGGGGTGTTTCATACCACATAGTGTGTCTGCAGTTCCATGTACATCTTAATAAATGAGGTCATAAACTGATACGGTTAGATTTGATATGTTTGCTCTTCTGAATGATCTCCTGCATCTGTGTACCTTTGATCTCCACTGAGATCAAAGGAGTTCTACATCATCCAGAGAGGTTAGGAAGCTTAAAGTAACACAGCCAACTTGGAAGAGGCCAGAATCTAGTCTTGATTTTTTATTTGTTATTCATCCACACATTTCCTATTGCCTGATTATAACCTCAGAAAGAAGCCAGGATAGAAAGATTTTTCAAGACTCTAAATTATACAAAATTGCTCAAATGAGAAAATATTTGAGTGCCTCATTGAATGCTAAGCACTATTAGATGTGGCTGTTACTCTCACAGCCCTTTGAACACAACTACAAAACGCCAACAGCATGAATACAATGCTTCATCTGAGCTCTAGTCGGAAATCACTCTACCCAGAGAGAACCTGGGGAGCTCATTTGGTTTGCCAAGCCTCTGTCTCCTCATTTGCAAAAGTAAAACAAAAAATATGGAATAAACTCAACCTTGTCAACTTTTCAGAATGATTGCATGGTGCAGACCAGGCAAATCTGCAGCCCACAGTCTCAATCTGGGCCACCACCTGTTTTTGTAAATAAAATGTTGTTGGAACATAGCCACATCCATTTGTTTGTATGTTGTGTGTGGCTGCTTTCATACAGAATTGAGTATTTGCCAGAGATTTTATGGCCCCAAAAGTATACAATAGCGATTATCTGATCTTTTACAGAAACAGTTTGTTAATCCTAGGCTTAGATGACTGTTCTATAGGTGCCGAATTTGCAATATGGCACATGAACTATATATCTTGTGTAGGGATAGATATCAAGCTGGGTCATACTAAAGTTTGGGATGCCTAAAACACTAACCTTTGATTCATCTGTTTGTGTGGTAAACATTCAACAATATGTTAGGGCCATCACCATAGACCTGATGAGTCTTTTTTTTTTTTTTTTTTTTTTGAGATAGGGTCTTGCTAAGTTGCTTAGGGCCTAGCCAAGTTGCTGAGGCTGGCTTGGCTTTGAACTTGAGATCCTCCTGTCTCAGCCTCCCAAGTTGCTGGGATTACAGGCGTGGGCCACCAGGCCAAACCTTGTGAGTCTTTTACACCACTCATATCTGGTGAGCACCCAGAGCATCAAAAAGGGCAAGGAAGATATCAAATATAGATAAGTAAATAAATATTTTAAAGTAAATTTGAAAACAGTAACACATGAGTGTCTTATAGAATATGACACAATCTTTCACCCAGTAGGGTGCTATCTGATAGAAATCGGGGACCACCAGGGCAAATATTCAAACTGGGAAACTGCTACTAAGTTACTTGCTTGGAGAAGTCATCTGTGTGCATCTATGTCCAGAGAAATACTGTCTTTTAAAATTGAGAATAAAGTGCATGCATAAGTACATGCTTCAGTAAATCTTTGTTATGTATATACCTGAATAACAAATACCTAGATCAAAGCATAGAACATTTCCAACACCTGAGAAGCCTCCCCTGAGCCCTAATTCAGTTGATAAACTTCTAAATACCTCACCAAATATTCTGATAGCTATCACCATAAATTAGTCATGCCTGAGTTTTAAACATACTATAAATGGAATCAGGCAATCGAGACTTTTTTGTGCCTGGCTTCTTTTGCTGTGGAAAAGCTACATGAATTCAAGATTAATCCATCTTTTTCTTGGCTATGAAGACAGATGCACACACATCCAGAAGAAAGAGCAGAAATTGGGCAGCCAATCCATACTGTCTACCTAGATCTTGCACTGTTGATTAAAGGTAGAATCTAACAGGGTCTCTTTAACCTACGCCAACATTAGCTAACGTCACAGTTTTAAAATGAGAAATACTGTCTTGCTTCCCCAATAGCTAAAGGCCACAGGGCAAGACTCTTCCCTAAAATCCATTGCTTGCTTCAGCCTTGCCTGCTTAGAGTAAAACCCACATTCTCAGCAGCCTGCTGTCTAAGATCTCTGCAGATGAGGTCTGAGTATTAGCTTACATTCTGGTACCTACCACTCTGCCTCTAGAGAAACTTGAGCACCTTTATAAAAACAGTCCCTTGCCTGTGGACAAAGCTGGCAAAAGCTGCAACCCTCCATGGTAAAATATCAAACACCGTTAACACCTGCTATGGAACTGCCAGAGCTACAGCCCCTGCCAAGCCAGAAACCTCAATCTTCCCATGATGCTTTGCTCTCTCAAGCTGTGCTTCTTTTCGGTGACCTGAGTCACAGCCTGGGTCTGTGAGACAACCTGATAACTGAGGCCTCTCTTTCCCACTGAGTCCTGAAACAGTTGAGAAATGAGACAGAAGAGGCAGCTGATGGCTCAAATATCACATGCTGCATTGTAAAGTTCAGGTTGAAGAAAGCAGATTCTCTCTGCAGGTAAACAGACTTCCTAATATGGAGCCCTAGAACGAGAGACTCACCCGTTCAGTCCCAGACAGAGCTGCACTGCTGCAGGCCACCCTGACAGCATGGAGAAGCTGGGGACCCTGAGCTCCCTGCAGGCAGCTTTCTCCTTTGGGAAGGGTAAGAGGAAGCACCTGGTGGCATGTGCCCAATTTCTCCTTCCAAGCTCACCAGGCAGATTGGACCTTTCTTTCTCCTTTAATCAGAGCAAATGAGAAGGTGGAGAAAAAACCTTTCTTCGGAGCTTCCCCCTCATAACAAGGAAATATCAGGAAAAAAAGTGTTTCTTCAACAGAACTGGAAACTATCCACAAACTTAGTTAATAGTAACTGTTAATAATTCAAAATGTTGAGCCACACTTATAACATGGAGTAAATGTTTTCAGCTAGTTGAAAACCCCCTTCATTGACCATTGAGATGTCAAATGTCTAAGTTTATAATTATCACAAATGACTTAGATGGTAGAACAAGAAAGTAGCTTGCAGGCAGGGCATCTGTATTTGAAATGAACTATACTCATTTTCTGGGTCCATTTTTAAAATATGACTTTTCTCTATAAGTAACTACTGCAAAATAGGATGTAGAGGCTTCATCACAGGGAAATTCAAAGAACCAAATGTGCTACCTAAGTCTTTAATCACCAACTGTTATCTTCTATTAAGATTATTTCTATCACCAATTATTATGGACCAGAAATGAAATGGCTAGGTCTAATCCAAATGTCTTGGAAGAGGGCACTATTTGAACAAACTAACACTCTGTTTCACAGTGGCACCTAAATATGTTGAAGAGACCTCTAATTTTACAGTCCCTAGGATCTTATTTCACATCTAGAACACTAATTGTTCAAATGATACTTATAAGACATGAATTATCATTGTTCAAGAACAATCTCACAAAATAAATTTTAATAATTATTTAACTTATTACCCTATTGATTTACATATTAATGGGATTCATTGTGATAGGGCCATAAAAATAGTTTGTGCACCAATCAAATCCAATCTCCCTTAATCCACACCCTCCTCCCAACCTCTATTAATCACTATTCAATATTCAGGTTGACTATTTTTTAGCTTCCACACATAAGAAAGAACATGCTGTACTTGTATTTCTGTGTCTGACTTATTTTATGTAATACGATATCCTCTGTTTCCATCCATTTTGCTACAGATGACATGATATAATCCTTCTTTATGGCTAAATAATATTCCTCTGCGTGTATATGTATACACACCACATTTATCCGTTTATGGACACCTAGGCTGATTCCACATCTTAAATATTGTAAATAGCACCATAATAAACATGGGCATAGTGGTATCTCTTCAGTATGCTGATTTCATTTTCTTTGGATATATGCCCAGTAGTGGAATTATCAGATCATACGGTAGACCTATTTTTAGTTTTTTGAAGGATCTCCATATCATTTTCTATAATGTCTGTACTAATTTATGTTCCCACCAGTAGCATATGTGAGTTCCTTTTACTCAGCATCCTTGCCAACATTTGTTATTTTTTGTTTTTATTGATTAAAGCTATTCTAACTAGGATGAGATTATAGTTTTGATTTGCATTTTCCTGATAGTTAATGATATTGGATTTTTTTACATATTTATTGACTTTCTATTTGAAAAAGGCAATTTTAAGAGCAGTGAAGAAAAGAAAAATGCCAAAATATCTAAAATGAGGCTTTAATGCTTCATGGTCAAGAGAATGCCATTCTGTGGCCCCACCCTGCCACGACCCAGAAGTGTCTTTTAGATGATAAGATTAAGGAGGTATAGAATATGGATCTATAACAATTCTTTCCAAACTGAATTCTTTACGAGTACAGCAATGATTATTTACACTCTGATTTCTCTTTTCTGCTAACCCTTGTCATAAAATCAATTTTCTGCTCTGTGGATTAGCTGAGGAAAATCAGCACTTTCTATTCCTACTGCACAATTAAGCCATGAGTCACCAACAGAAACATTAAGTTAGTAAGGTATTGTGGGAAACGTGGAGGGCTATTAAAAAGCATACACTTATTTCCTGAAAGCTGCTGCTGGAAAAATATGTTTCATTAGCCCTTTTGGAGAAGGGATAAAGAGGCTGCAATAAACAATAGGCCCCAGTGGAAACAGCCTTCATTTGGAGGGTACCATTTATTGACTGACATTTGAAGGATTTGAAAGCACTTTGAAGCGGTCCCTCAATCTTTCTCCTTGACCTGTTTGTTAACCACACACATCAAGGACTTCCTGAATGGCAAGCATGATGATTCTTCCCTTCCAGTTCAAAACTCTAAGAGGGGCAGCAGATACGGCTCAGTGATGGAGCACTTGCCTAGCATGGGTTTGATCCCAGTTCCACAAGGGTGGGGAGCTCTAAGAAGGAACACCTTTAAAAAAAATGTGAGGCTGGCACAGTGGCTCAGTGGTTACAGCCCTTGCCTGGCACGAGCAAGGACCCCGGTACAAACCCCAGTACCACGTATACAACGAAGTGACGGAGAAATGAAAGCCACATGAAAAAACTAAATAAAATTGATTCTCTATTTCTTTCTCTCTTTCCTCTTTCTCACTGTCCCTCTCTCTTTAAAAAAATGTGAGTTCTGTAAATTTTTCTTACTATCAATTCAAGTTGATTAAATAAGGCTATTAAGAGCTCTGGTTTATGCTAGAAGGTTATCCCTTAATGAGTAAGGAAATTAATCATTTTTCTGAGCAATAACACATACGTATGCATATGTCTTTCTATGTGTATAGATATATATGTACATATCTTTCTATATATTATATGTAGATATAAATATAGACACATATTCCTTGCTGTGATTATATGCTGTTTGTAAGTTACAGATACAGCTTCTCCTAATATCAGTTTTACTTGAACTCTATAAATAAGCTCTAGCAGTAGGTGTAATTATTACCGTTTATAGATTAGAAAACAGATCAGAAAGGCTAACAGGTTCAAAGTCAACTATCTACGGAAACAAGTCTCAGAAACCAAGACTGTCTAGCTCCAGAACTCTGCCTTCTCCACTCTACCACACTGCTCCTACCAGGTAGAGATGGCATAAGGTCATTTCATAAAATCCATGCCCTGGCACAAAAGACATACATAGAACGGGCAGGTCATTCATTCATTCATTGAACACAAAGTTATGATTAAATCCAACCATGAGTCAGGTGTTGTTCCAGAAAATGGGTATAAATAGGTGTCTGACCAACAGGAAACTTAATATTTGGAGCTTATAATTCACTGGGGAATGTTAGGCACTGAACTAGGACACACAATCATACATCTTCACAAACTAAAAAAGCTTATTTTTGTATTCTCCGTCTTAATGAGGGTTGTTGACTTTATATGTTTCATGCTCCAGAAAGCCTGAATCTGCTTCTAAGAAGAACTCATAGAAATCCTCTGAAGGAAGATGAACCCAAGGCTGGGTCAAAGGAGGAGTAGGATTGGATAAAGACAAATTAAGGAGGGTTATTGCATACAAAGTCCCAGCACAGAAGGCAGCACCTGCAAAGATTTGAAGGTGAGGGTCCCTGGCACAAATGGGAAATCTGAGATCTGCTGGGATTCCACTGGGCCGTGGCACATGCTTCAGAATGACAACTTAAAGTGAGGATACAAAAGTAATCACAGGCTGGATGGCGAAGGGCTTTACCTGCTACGCTAAGGAGTTTAGATTTCATCCTGAGGTTTCACCAAAGGTCTAAACAAGGGAAGAACTCAGAAAGACCACCCTGGCAGCAGTTTGCAGAACAAGTTAAAAAGAAGCAAGAATGGACAGCGGTAGTGAGTTCAGAGAGGAGGTTGTTAAATTAGACTGAGAATAAATGATGGAAAACTCACAGGTTTCTGTTTAGGCCTAACTGATAAGGGAATGATTCACAGTGATTCTGAAAAAAACAATGTTGGAGGGTATGCGGGAGAAAGACTTGAGTTCCAAACTGTAAGTGATGGTTTCCACATTCAGTTGCCTAGTAGAAGCAATACGCAGGTTTCTGGAGTTTGGGGGATAAATCTTGCGAGAGGAAACAGAACATGGGAGCCATCATCACAGGGATGGTAAATGAAGTGGTAGGTGCAGATATCTTGCCAAGAGGACAGTGTAAGTTTGAGGTCATTGAACATAGATCCTAAGATCAAATCTGGCCCACTGCCTGCTTTTGTAAATAAAAATTTATAGGAACATAGCCACACCTAAAAAGTGGAGTTGTTTCAACAGAGACCATATGGAAAACAAAGCCTAAAATATTTACCATCTGGTCCTTTACAGAAACAAAATAATAATTGCCAGTTCCTTATGGAGAATAATAAAAAGCAGAGTGAAATCCAAATCTGGAAAACACCCACAGTTAAATGGGAGTCAGAGAAAGAAAAATCTTGGAAGGATACTGAGAAGGGGAGGAAGAAAGAAACAAAACAGAGATGAGTAATATAAAGAGAGTACAAAGATTGAGGCAGAGGGTCAAAAATTGCCAAGAAACTTTAAATAGTATTCATAAGACTTAACATAAATGAAAGGTTGATTAGCTCTACTAAAGTGGTTCTAATGGCATACATGCTATAAACATCTATTTTACTCAGTATATCCCACTAATACATTGGTACCGCTACTCTTTCAACTCCACTCTAGAACCCTGGCATCGCCTTTGACTTGCTTTTTGTATTCAGCTTGTATCCATTCTTCCTGTTTCTGATCAATACCCATGAATTCACTCCCTCTCTTTCTTCTCCATTCCTGCTGTGTGCTCTGTCTCTGTCGCCTTATCCTCTGGATATTACCTCTGCTCCATCTTCCTTTCCTACTTTCTTTTTTTTTCCATCAATTTTTTCTTATTTAAAAATGATTTTACCTGGGGTTGGAGTGGTGGCTTGGCGGTTACGGCGCTTGCCCGGCAGGCACAAGTATATGGGTTCAAACCCCAGCACCCACGTACACAACTAAGTATCAGAGCAATGAAGGTCATGTGAAAAAGTCAATAAAAATTGATTCTCTCTCTCTCTCTGTCCTCTCTTTGAAAAAAGTGTATTTTTTAAAAAAGTGCTTTTTAAAAATAATTTCACCTTTCTACCTCTTTTGTGAGCAACTTCAAGGAAAAATAATACGCTTCTAGCTAATCTTCTTAGCTGTGGTTTCTTTCTCTGTTGGTTAGGGTAAGCCAAACACTTTAAAAAAACAAACAAAAAAGCTCTTCAAATTCTTAGAAGTTTATTACAACAGATGTTTATTTTTCAATCACACCACTGTCTAAGCAGGGGTAGGGTGGGGTGGTATTCCAGGTGGCAGTGCACATGGGGTATGAAGCACCCAGGATGCCTTCATCTTGTGGCTCTGCCCTTCCTCGATGCATGAAAGTAAAAGGGAGAGCAGCACACAGTGGGGTGGTGGTAGGCCAGGCCCAAAAGTAGCTCATACCATCAGCATTTGCATTCCTTTGGCCTGGACTCAGTCACAAGGCTGCACCTAACTTCATGAGAGGAGGGAAAATGAAGTTTGTCTATGTGCTCAGGAATAAAATCATAGCTAATATTGGGGGCCATTAATAATTCCTGCCTCTCCGCTTCTCTAATCTGTCCTGTACTCCACAGCCAGTCAAATCTTCCCAAAGCACAATTTGCATGTACTACCGCTGTCTGACTTGTTTCCTTTGGGTGTGTGTGTGTGTGTATGTGTGTTGTGTTGCTGGGGATCAACCAAGGCCTCATGCATGATAGATAAGTGCTCTACCTCTGAGCCACAGCTTCCTGTTTCTTAAACGCGCAAGCCTTTGTACTTGTTATTCTCTTCACCTGAAAATTCCTTCCCCTAGATGATCTACACTCAAAATGTAAAAGAAGCTTCCTGTCTTTACCCAAACAATTCCTCCTTGGTGAAGACTCCCTGGTTGCTGTCTTTACCACTGTAACCCTCCACCCTAACCTCTTTACCACCTTCACTGCTTTATTTTTCTCATAGCACCTGTCACCATCAACATATTATGTGTTAATTTTCTTGCTGTTTTCCCACTCTCTACTGGGACATAAGCTCCATGAAGCAGGGACTTTTGTCGGTTTTTTACTCTTCCTTTTCCAGAGTCTACAATGGTGCATGGCACATAACAGACACATGGTGCCATTTTATTGGCTGGAGAAATGAATTTCAGCACGTAAAGGGATGATTTTGTAAAGGCTGATATGGCTGACAAGTAGAAATAAGATTATGGGAAGAGGATGGAAGAAGTCACCCAAGAAGATCAGGCTATGAGAGAAGCCCAGTGACCTAGTCCATAGATAAAGGAGTTCTGCTGAACCCTGGAGAGGAGAGCCATGGGCTGGAACCAAGGGGCAGAGTCTGGTTCTACCCGAAGGTTTGGATCAAAACAAATAAATCTCTCTAATAAGCAAAACCACTAAAGAAAAAACTGATTTTTCCCTTTAAAAAAAAAGCCAGAAGTTTCTATAATAATTTTCAATGTATTTGAGGATTTAGTAAAATATTCCTATAAATGACAACTATTTTTAAACTAATAAAGCTATACTAGTACGAATATTTCTTGTTCCAATTAGCATATGTCTATGAATTTATGCACAGAAAAGAATCAGGGATGGAGGTAAAAACTTATGAAAATGACCATTTTTGTATCAATATTTGTGATATAAACAATGGAAACAAAAGCCCAGCAAAACAATCCTTAAGTAAAATATGGCATAGTCATATGGTAGGATAGCATGCAGTTGTTAGCAATATTTAGAAGAAACACTTTAAAATGTGGTAAAATGCTTGCAATATAACATTAAATAAAAAAAGCTTCCTAGCTTCTGAAAAGAAATCAATACGTTCAAATCTGTTCCACCACTCACAGGCTATGTGACCTTAGGCAAGTCACTTTGCCTCTCAGCCTGTTTCCTCATCTGTAAACCCAGCATAATAATACTGTCTCAAGGCTGCTGCAAACACGTCGGGCGATTATACTTCTACAACACTTACGTAGTGCTCAACGAGGACAAAGCACTAAAATGGATCCGATTGTTATAAGACTGATTTATTTCTCTTTACTTTTCTATAACTAATACTTTTATGTCCCAGATTTTCTATATCTAATAGCAAATACTTTCATATGAGAGAAAATATTATTTCAAGTCAATAAATAGCCAGAGAAGTGCCACACACCTGAAATCCCAGCGGCTGAAGAGGCTCTGAGTCAGGAGGATCACAAGTTCAAGGCCAGCCTCAGCAACTTGGTAAGACCCTGATTTAAAATTTAAAAAAAAAAGGGTTGAAGATGTGGCTCAGTGGTTAAGTGCCCCTGGGTTCAACCTTCCTACTCCCCTCATGTTTAAAGCTATTCTCAAGTGTGTAGACATTTTGCTATATCTCTGTGGACCTCTTTTGAATTTGACTTTCATGTAGTCTACTATTCTGGTAAAATGAACTTCAGTTATTTAATTTTTTTGTCAAATCATGATCTAGAAGGGTTTGCTCTAGTTTGGAGACAATTTTGGATAATCAAAAAATCTTGAAATAGGAGAGGTTAAAAACCCTATTGTCTTCAAGAAACCTATGAAAGATTTACAAGAAATACTTGAAAAGCAGGAAAAAAATACAAGTTCAAAGTGTCTCATTTCATCTAATTCTTTCATAATCTCATCAGTGTAAGGCAGAAATAGAAACAGCTTCATGTGAAAAGGAAATAATCACTTTCACCTCTTAAACAACCATCTTAAGAGGGGCGGAGGACAGATTCACAGTTGGAAGTAGATCCTCTGTAAAAGCATTCTCCAAATTGCCCCAAGTACTTTGACACAGTTGTTCTCTTCATCTTAGAGATGGGCTTATAGCAAACTCTGAGGAGTTACAAAACCAAAACACAGGTACATGTGAGTTCTAAGGCAGGCTTAGTGGGGAAACAGTCAAATCCAATCAAGAATATGTGGACTTCCTGAGATGCTCCAACGGGAAAGTTAGATTATTTCTTGCTAAAATAATATTTCCCACTGCATTTACTCATGTATTAAATGCTAGTGGTTAATAGTGACCCAGTGAGTTTTGAATTATGCTATTAAGAGTTCTCCCAACTCTGTCATCACTTAGACTGTGAATAAAATATATTTCAGTGAGCTGGGGCAGTGGCATACACCTATAATCCCAGATACTTGAGAGGCTGAGGCAGGAGGATTCCAAGTTTGAGGCCAGAATGGGTAACTTAGGAGACCATGACCCAAAATAAAATTAAAAGGTAAATGTAGGGAATGTGGGGAGTACATCTCAGTGCTCAGCAGTAAAATGCTTGCCTTGCTTGCACAAGGTTCTCAATTCAGTCCCCAAAACCAAATATGTGTGGTCATGTGCATGACTGTCTGTGTGCGTACACCCCCATTTCAATGATAGTATCTACAAAATTTACACTAATTTAACTCAACATCCAGCTCAGATTCCCTAAGGTCTGATAAAGATATGGACAACATTTCTAGAGACTGTCCTTTCCTTTAAGAACACACAAATAAATATCCTGCTAATAGAAGCATTAAATACAATTATGCTAACAAGAGAAAATAAAGTGTGGAAACCCTGAAACCTAAGGTAACTAAACCATATAAAATATGTGGATCTTATCAAGGAATTTATTTATTTATACTTTGAATGAATCCCCTCCCAAAATAGAACATTTATCAATTAAACATTTAACACATTTTACCACTCTGTGGTTAAAAAAAAAATTCAATATAAAATCTATCATCTTAACCATTTTAAGCCTACAGTTCACATTTTTGTACAACAGATCTCTAAAACTTTGCCATTTTGCAGAACTGAAATTCTACACCTATTAAAACCAACATCTCCTCATGCCCCCATAGTCTCTCATAACCATTATTTGACTCTTCTTTCAGAGTTGGAATATTTTAGATATAGGTTATGAGAGAAGCCATAGAATATATATCTTTTCTGATTGGTTTGTTTAACTTAGAATAATGTCTTTGAGGTTCATCTATCTTGTGGCAAATAACAGAATTCCCATCTTTTTAAGGCTGAATAGTATTCTATTGTGTATATATACATCTTCTTTAATCATTCTTCAATTGATGGACACTTAGGTTGATTGCTATATCTTGGCTATTGTGAATAATGCTTCAGTGAACATAGGAAGGCAGATATCTCTTTGACGGAATGATTTCTTTCAGATATATACATCCAGAAGTGGGATTACCATGTTATGTGGTAGTTCTATATTTAATTTTTTGAGGAATCTCATAATGTTTTCTACAAAATATGGATTTTTAAATACACTTATCCAATTACCCCTCTGAAAAAATTTTATTTTTATTTTAACAGCTTTATTGCATTATACTTGACAATGAACAAATATAAAATTATTAAAAAGTCCAGATTCATGTATACAACCATAAAATAGTGACCAAAGGAAATAAGAATACACAGCACACACAAAGTCCTCTTGTGCCCCCATCTGCCTCCTCATCCCCTGACTTTCCATCGCTACGGATTTCATTTCCTAGAATGTTACATAGATTTAACTATATTGTAGATATGCTTTTGTTTTACTTCTTTCTGTATAATTATTTTGAGATTCCTTAATGCTGTAGATTGTATCAACAGCTCACTCCTCTCCATTACCAAGTGGCATCCCATTGCATGTGTATATCACAATTTGTTTACCCATTCTGAAAACTTTAGTTCCTGTGATTTACTTTCTATTAAATAAAGAGAAAAACAAGAAAAATTAGATCCAACTCAGGAAGAAAACATGGTCAGAGAACCAAGACATTCCTCTAGGATAGTGGTCCTTAAATTCCTAGACCTCACTTCCAGAGATCCTATTTGTGTTATTTTTTAAAGTTTCCCCAGTGACCCAGATGCAAGACCAGTTTCTGAACCATTAGTCTAGGGGAAGACTCTGGCAATTGTCACAGTAAACAATATCATAGCCACGACAGGTTAGATGAGGCACAGATGTTAGGCAAGGCCAAGCCAGGCAAAGGTCAGACCAGGTCAAACAGGACAGAATGTGGTTCCAGTAGTAAGAATGGGCTTCTTTCTGACAAAACGGCAAGTGTCAGGACAAGCAGAACAACAAGATAACTACAGTGGGGTCAGATCTCTACATGTGACGATAGAAGAGTCCAGTACCCTGGATAGCTCCCTGTTGGTAAAATGATTCAAGAAAGCCTGAGGTCTTTGACTGTCAGAAACCTGGTTTAAGTGACAAGTCCCACTCTCAAGAGACCTTGCTTAGTTGATAAAAAGAACTTCATGCATATAGCAAACATATTTTCCGTGGTATAAGAAAATTACACTCATTCCACCACCAGAGCCTTGGAATCATCAAATGGGAAGGACTCACAGGATGGCATTGAGGTGACCATGTCCCTGAGAATTAGAATAGTGTGGCTATGTGGGAAACTTATCCTCCCTCAATTGTATCCTTCCTTGCTGAATGCCACTACCTGCCAGAGCATGCCTCCAGGGATTTTTAACACAATCTGAAATACTGAAAATAGCTGCTAACTGAAGAACCAATATGGATAAATTGATAACCCAACACTTTGAGGAAAATCATTGATCACAGACAATAACACCCTCATTTCAATGGCAGGGATCCAACTAAATGAGAGATCATGATATTGAATGGCTCAAAAAAATAAAGGCTATTTTCACAATCCCCTCGAAATAAAAAGGGAAAGTCTAGTTTTATAAGGTCATTGACATGGAAGTCCAAGAAGAGGCAAAGGTTTTCTAAACTAAAGAGTTATCTCAGAATCCAAAGCCTCAACAACAAGTGAATCATAAACCAAAGATCTTTACAGCAACAATTCCAATATGGCCTTTTATGTCATCTTGGTTCTTTTAATAGGTTGAAACTCAACCTCCAGCCAGCAGGCTACATGAGAGAAGTTGGGTGCTGAATCTTAGAATAGGATTATCAGCACTAAGGGTTGACAAACCTGCTAGTTTTCACAAAATTTCTGAAGCAGTAATTACTCCATGGAATTTAGCTTGGAGTCAGTGAATTGATTTATTTAAGGATGCTTAATTTAAATAAAGTGGAAATTTGCCCAGGTAGTTAACAATATAAAATGTTGTCCAAAAGTCCTGAAAGCTAAGAAAATGCATTTATAACACCTCTTTAAAAACTTATAATGAAAAAAAAATAGACCAGGGACTGGAGTGGTGGCTCAGTGGTTACAGTGCTTGCCTAACAGGCAGAGGACTCGGGTTCAAACCACAGCACCATGTACACAGCCAAGTGTCAGAGCAATGAAAGCCACATGAAAAAGTAAATAAAATTCTCTTTGTCCCTCTCGCTCTTTAAAAAAAAAAAAAAAAGAAACCAGAAAAAAGCAGCACATTCCCCAGTCACATTCTTGTCCTTCCATTTCCCCATTAAAGAAAAGCCTGGCAGATACAGCCAGCCTCAGGTTTTGGCCCAAGTGGAACAAACTTAAAGTGTAAAAACTGTAATCTTTTGCCACTAGGTTTTTTCCAGTTATATTCCTTCTGAATTAGCATTATCTGATTTGAAATTAGGTTATTATATTTAAAGCTATCGAAAACCACTCACCCTGCCTAAAACACACACCAACATGTATGCCAAAAATGACAATAGAGACCATGAATTGTCATTTCCAAGGAGAACTATATGTATCTCTGCTGCTCATATTGTTAAGGCAAAAAGGGAAAAACTTGTATTTCCTATAAAAGATTGGTTTAGAAAAACTGGTCTTTGTTTATATATTTTTATCAACATTCATTGGTTTTCTAGTTTGAATATCATAGGCTTATTTACTATTCATATAAGGATTCCAACCTAATTTTAAAATAAATAACTTTTTCAAATATTTGACATTTTAGTTACAACCCAGTTATAATTTTTTTAATTTTCTTAAGGTTATAAACCTGTTTTCTATGTGGCTATAATGAATCTTATCACCATAACCAGTTTTTACGAATGCAATTGTTAATACAATCTCATGCTGATTTTAGTGAAAATCATTATTTCACAGTAGCATTTCTTAAAAAGTATCCTATGGGGGCTGGCTCAGTGACTCAGTGGTTGAAGTGCTTGCCTGGTATGCAAAAGGACACAGGTTCAAACCCCAGCAACACATACACAACTAAGTGTCGGAGGAACAAAGACCAGATGAAAAAAATAAATAAAATTCTCTCTTCCCCCCTTAAAAAAAAAAGTAGCCTATGAACATTTGCATCAAAATCATCAAAATCACTGATGATGTTCATTACATATGCAGATTTCTGGCCACTGTCCTGAGTGGTATGAAATCAGTGTTTCTGAGAAAGGAGCCTAAGAAGCCACATGTTTAGAAGTCTCCCCAGGTGATGCATGTACACAGTGATGTTTATGATCCACTGATTTGAAGGTTGGAATCTACTTGTGCCACTTCTCATTTTACTACTTTTCCCATTCAATAGCATTAACTAAAAATATTTGTAAACTATACTTCAAGTGATATTTGCCTTGGTTTTTCATCTATTCAACAAATATTCACTGCACAAGCATCATAAACAAGGGACTTGGCTAAGTTCTGGAGAAATACCAAGGAACAAAATAGAAATGTTCACTAGAAGCATAAAACTAATTATCTAACAGGGAAAATATCCAATGAACAATTTCATAATTCCTCAATTGCAATTTCGACAGGTGCTACTAGGGAGAAACAAAAGATATTAATACTTTTTTCATTTTTTATTTTTTATTTGATGGAAACAGAGATACAATTAAGGGGGAAATATTATCAAACCATCAATAGTCAATGTATATATACTTAGTTATTCAGGGCTAATGCCAAATCATGCATGCCCAGCTTGGGTTTCCCCTGTTGCTGTTCCCCTAGAAGAACTCCTGCGTTAAATGAGTATCTCATGGAGGAATGACATCTGTTTCTGAGATGATTTCCCCATATTCCCACTCTCCAGTCTCCTAGGAGTTCTTCCTACCCCCTCTCCCCTCCCCACCCCCCACCCTATTCTTCCTAGTAACCTAGGGAGCCTTCCCCCTATTGCATTGAGAATCATACAATTTGAAGTTATTGTTAGTTTAGCCATCTAACATATTGCTTCCCCATATATTCTAGCTTCCACAGATGAGAGATACCATTCGGCCCTTGAGTCTCTGAGATTGGGATACTTCACTTTGCATAATTCTTTCCATCTCCATCCATTTGATTTCAAAAGCCATAATACTGTCTTCTCGAATGGCTGAGTAGTATTCCATTGAGTATATATACCAAAGTTTTTGTATCCACTTGTCAAGTGAGGGGCATCTGGGTTGGTTCCATAATCTAGCTATAGTAAATTGAGCTGCTGTAAACATTGATGAAGCCACATCACTATAATATGCTGATTCTAACTCTTTGGGGGAAATACCCAGGAATGGGTCATAAGGTGGTTCCATCCTTAATTTTTTGAGGATTCTCCACACTGCTTTCCAGAGTGGCTGAACCAGTTTCCAGTCCCACCAGCAGTGTAACAATGTTCCTCTTTTCCCACAGCCCCTCCAGCAACTGTTGTTGTTCAAATTTTGCACTTTTGCCACTCTAACAGGAGTGAGGTGGTAAAAGATGTTAATACTAAGGGGCGTTAATCACACCCTGGAAGCTTGGGAATGACAGCTCCAGGAATGGAGTTTCAAACAGGGATCTGAAGAATGGGAAAGGAATATCCATCTAGTAAGAGCCACTCTCCAAGTGGAGGACACATGAGCCAAGGCTCTCAGAAAGGAAGAAGTAAATTTAAGAAGTAAAGCACTGGGGCTGGAGTGGTGGCTCAGCAGTTTGAGCACTTGCCTCTCTTTCTCTCTCTTCCTCTTTCCCTCCCTCTCTTTCTTTAAAAATAAAAAAAGTAAAGCAGTGAGAATTACATCTGCTGGAGTCAGCAAGGGTCAGATAATTTGAGCTTTTTGAGTTCTGCTAAAGATTTTGGATTTTATTCTGAAAACAATAAGGATCCATAAAGAGTTTTAAACACATCTTCGTTGTCAATCAGTCCTGCAAGTGTGTAAATGAAGAAAGGAGAACAGGAACAGTCAGAACACAGTGATGGCTCAGGCTGGGTTGTGCCCAGTGGGGCAGAAATAAGGAACTATGTAATAGAAATACAGCTTACCAGTGAAGATGTTCAAATTGTATCTGCTGAAGACAGTATCCTGAAACATGTTAAGGACCTCAAAAGTCTCAACAACCTAATCTTACTAATATTAAAATAACTCTAATAACATACATTGCCCTTTGTAATTAGTGACAAATTCAGGAGAATAAAACTAAAAATGCCAATACACATCTAAATTATTCATTGCATCCTATATTACAGAAGGAATTCATATAGTTTGTAGCTGCAGCTCTCTGCCTCATAGAGGAGTCACTATAATCACAGTGGAGTTGAGAAGCAGAACTCTCAGACCAGGGAACCTATTATTCTACACAGTTAAACACAGGTTTAAGTCAAAAGGCAATATATTATTTTAAAAAAATTATCAACCACCATTTTAGTAAAAACACACAATAAGAGTAACTAGAAAGAAACTGCAAAGAAAACATGGAATGAAATTCTGGAACTTCTGATCTATAATAGGTTAGTCCCTATTTTTATTCTGGGCTATAATAAACAACAAAGCCCTTTACCTTCTATCCTCAGCACTTTGATGATGGGTTTTGAAACTTTGATTTGGATCATATGTGGTAATAGCTACCCTTTGAAAGCACCATCAACTCTCAGTGAGATGCTTTACTGACAGAACAGTACTTATAAAAGCCAGACTTCAAAAACTAACTCCACTTATTTGTAAGATCCAATTGGATCTCCGGATTACATTTAATGTGATTATAAAAAAAAAAGTTTATTAAGCAAATATCTAGCACAAATAAGATGGAAAACAAATTTTTTAAAAAATCACAGAATATGAAATAGTGCAACAGTAATCACTGTAAAAATAATTCATATACTAGTCACAAATGCCTTATTTCTTTACTACAACAGAGCCAGTGGGTCTCCAATGAAGCCCCTGAATATTTGAGAAAATATACTTTCTCTTATTGCCACAGTAGATAATTTGTTATTCTGGTTACACTCACATGCGCGCACGCGCGCACACACACACACACAGAGTCAGCCCTCCATATCCACAGGTTCCACATCCAAAGTTTCTTTTTTTTTTATTAGAAGAATATAGAAATACAGTTGAGGGGAAAACATTATCAAAACATTAGCAATCAATGGATATAAACTTTGTTATCGAGGGGAAAGCCGATCATGGATAACCACCTTGGATTTTACCTATTGCAGTTTCCCCCAGAAGAACTCATGCATTAAATGGGTGTTCGTGGAGGAATGACATCGGCTTCTGGGATGGTTCCCCCATCTTCCCAATCTCCAGACTCCTATGAGTTCTTCATATACCCTCCCCCCTCCCCATCCCCCTCCCTACACCTCCAAGTATCCTATAGAGCCATCCCCCTAATGCTCTGAAAGTCATTCAATTTGCAGTTTTATTAGGTTAGCCGTCAGCCCTACTGCTTCCCCAAATATGCTAGCATCAACAGATGAGAGAAATCATTTGGCCCTTGAGTCTCTGAGATTGGGAGACTTCACTAAGCATAATTCTATCCATCTCCATCCATTTGATTTCAAAAGACATAATATTGTCTTCTCTAATGGCCTAGTATTCCATAGTATATATGTACCAAAGCTTTTGTATCCACTCGTCATGTGAGGGGTATCTGGGTTGGTTCCATAATCTAGCTATAGTAAATTGAGCTTCTAAAAACATTGATGAAGCCACATCGCTATAATACGCTGACTCTAAGTCTTTTGGGAAAATTCCCAGGAGTGGGATAGCTGGGTCTTAAGGTGGTTCCATCCTTAATTTTTTGAGGATTCTCCATACAGCTTTCCATAGTGGCTGAACCAGTTTGCAGTCTCACCAGCAGTGTAACAGTGTTCCTCTTTTCCCACAGCCCCTCCAGCATCTGTCATTGTGTTTTTCATTTTTGCCACTCTAACAGGAGTGAGGTGGTATCTCATTGAAGTTTTGATTTGCATTTCCCTTATAACTAATGATGTAGAACATTTTCTCATATATTTGTGGGCTTTCTGGGCTTCCACTGGAGAGAAGTTCCTTTTGAGTTCTTTAGCCCACTTATTGATTGGATTATTTGCAAGTTTGGACTTTAGTTTCTTTAGTTCCCTGTAAATTCTGGATATTAGCCCTCTGTCTGAGGCCACATCCAAAGTTTCAACCAGCTGCAGATTGAAAATATTTGAGGAAACAATTGCATTTGTACTATCATGTGCTATTTTCTTGTAATTACTCCCTATGCAATATATTATAACAACTTTTTACATAACATTTACATTGCATAAGGTATTATAAATAATCTAGATATGATTTGAAATATGCAGAACTTATAATTCCAGTTATTTGGGAAGCTGAAGCAGGAGGATCATGAGTTAGAGGCCAACAAGGGCAATATAGTGACATACCATCTCAAAAAAAAAAAAAGAAATTAAATGAAAAAAAAAGAATGCTAAAATATGCAGGAGAATGTGCATAAGATATATGCAAATGCTATGACACTTTATATAAGGGACTTGACAATTCATGGATCGTGGTATCTGGGGGACATGGGGGTCCTAGAACCAATCTCCCATGTATGAAGAGTGATCATTATATACATATATACATACATATGTATATATTTTTATTTATACACACCTGCCATGTATACTACAAAGAAATCACGATTTTTGAAAAATTAAATAGCAAAATAATTATTTCTAGAAAATTACCTAAATAGAGTTGATTCTTCTTCCTTTTTATCGTTACTGGGGATTGAACCCAGGGATAACGTACCACTGAGCTACAACCCTCAACATTTTAATTTTTTTCTTGAGACAAGGTTTAAGTGGCCAACGCTGGCCTCAAACTTGAGATCGTCTTGCCTTAGCCTCCCAAGTAGCTGGGATTCAGGCAAGCCTCACCACACATTCTTCCTCCTTCTTCCTTCTTCTTCTTCTTCTTTCTCCTCCTCCTCCTCTTCTTCTTTCTTCCTCCTCCTCCTCCTCCTCCTTCTTCTTCTTCTTCTTTTTCTTTTTGAGAGGGGGACAGTGAGAGAGAATCCATTTTATTTAGTTTTTCACTTGACTATAGTTGCTCTAACATTTCATTGTGTACATGGTGCTAGGGTTTGAACCTGCATCCTCATCCATGCAAGGCAAGTGCCATAACTGCTGAGCCACCACTCCAGCCCCTCTTCTTTTTCTTATTGATGCTTTAAATAGTAAAATTTTTATATTCAGTTCTACAAACTGTAACATATGCATAGATTCTTATAACTACCACCATAAACATGATACAGAAAATCTCCAAAATCCCAAAGAATTCCTTCATTTTGATCCATTTGCAATCAGACCTCCCAGTTCCTAACCCCTGGAAACCACTGGTCTGTCTTACCTCTCTATAGTTTTGCCTCTTTCAGAATGCCACATGAGTCGAGTCATACAGCATTTAATCCTTTGAATCTGGCTTCTTTCAGGTGGCACAAAGCCCTTGGAATTCATCCATGAATCCGTAAGTAGTGTTTTTTGATGTCTTTTGATGATTCCCTAAGTAGTGTTTACAGCTCCTCATGTCACTGATATGAACAAGGGTTAGGGTTAGGGGAAAACATATAGGAAGTAGGGGAGACATGGTTCAGTTGGTTCTGCACCACAGTCATTCTTTACCTAATCTCCATATCAGCTAGCTTCTCTGCCATTTGTCTCTTTCTTTAAACGCTGTCACATGGAAAAACGATCAGTTAGTAGACAGTGTGTTGCTCCTCTGTTCAACAATTTTCAAGGCTTCCCTATTGCTGGTCAACTTCGGTTCAAATTCCTCCTCAACCAAAGTTCTCTTTGAGCAGTTTCTTCAATCTTTCCTCTACTAAGTTCCCTCAAGTAACCTACTGCCCAGCCAGACTGGGCTATTTGTTCACTTCTGATGAACACATGTCAGCCTCACAACCCAGGACCAACTCAAATGCCACCTTCTACATGTCCTCTTTCCTAATATTGTCCTTTCTTTCTGGAAGTCTGCCCCCAAAGTGGATTTAACCTCAAGTCCATACACATAGCATGCTTGAGTACTTTTTGAAGGCTTTATTTGTTTATAGAGAAAGAGTTAATTTTTTTCATCTAGTTTTTGGTTTTCCTTTGCTTATTTGTGTATGCAGTGCTGGGGATCAAACCTGGGATCTCACGCATGTCAGGCAAGCACTCTACTGCTGAACCATCTCTCCGACCCTTGTGGCACTATTTGTGTCTCACCTTGAGGAAAAAGAATCTATGTACCTGAGTTACCCTTCCTCCTCCCTTCTGTCCTGTTCTTTTTCCCTCTAACTCCCCCACAATATAATATGCCCCTGATTCTAATCCAGAATTACCCCCACATCACCCACACCCCAGTCTTCAGCTCTTTCTAAGAAGACACTAAAGGGTTATATTACAGATAAATGTCCGGCCCTGGAAGATAAGAGAGAAAAGAGAAAACATAAAAATTACTAAAAATAAAAAAAGGAAAAGAAAAAAATGACAATCAACTACAGTGTCATCAGAAAAATATTTTGCAGCATATTCTTGGTATAACAACCACATGGTAGCAATTCTACCATGTAGAATTCTAAAATTGTGCAAAGCTGTCTGTAGATCACTGGTGTTTTGTCTTCTAGCAAATAGGAACCCTATAGACTTAACACTCCCAGTTTTCTCAGAAGCCACGCATGCCATCTTAATGACACAAAACAGTTTTTTCTTGGTGAAGTGACCCACAGAAGCTGGTACACCTGAGACCCAGGAAAGAAGGGTTCTGTTTTAGCTTCTGCAGTACCACTGTTCATGGTTCTGTGTGTGATTGTTCTGCCTCGACACCTGGTTTATAAACACTGTACAGACAGGAATCACAGACTCAGTTTCTCTTTTATCCTATACCATGTTCACCGAAACCCTCCCTGTCCCATCCTTTTCTGACTGCCTCTGTTACCCACACATCACCACTTCATAGAAGGGATAAACTGAATTTCCAAGTTACTCTGACCCTTAAGGCAGGTCAGCTTTGGAAACCACCCCAGCCACTTCCCATTTCCCTGAAACTTCATTTATCCCCACAATGGAGATGAAAACTTCCTCTAGCTCCTTCTCTCCAACATCCTTAAGTTCCCAGCAATTTCCAATCTGTCGTTTATGTAAGAACAGCACTGGTCCTTTCAAGAATCCAACAATAGTTAGGAAAACAAGAGGACAAAGTTATAAAACCAGTTCCAACACTAACCAGGCAGACAGCCTTGTGGATTTCCCCAGGGTGTTCTGGGCTTTGTCTTCTGGGTCTGTAGGCTGACAGATATATTAGATAGGTGCCTCATTCCATATCTGATACCTTCTGGTTTTAACCTTGACGTGCTCTTACATTCTTAAGGGGCAGACAGATGTTCCTACCTAGCCCAGATTTTCATCTCTATCTCATCTTCTATGTAGACAAAGCTAAGTCCAAAGCCTGCAGATTTCTTTTCTATTCTCTGGCCTTTGCTGAAATAGAACTCTACTACTCTATTCTCATGCCCCATAGAGCAATCTTTGGAGTAAATAATAGTATGAAAAGAAAGGTTCTATTTCTTTTTGGTCCTGTTTTTAGTGATTTTTCCATTTTAGTGAGACAATTGATGATAGGATAAAAGCCTCACAATATTGCTGGCACACAGCTCTTGGTAACTGCAGATTTCAGTTTTCACAGACCTTCAGTAGCTCACTTGCTAATAGATAATATAAATTATTAGACCTTGAATTGATAATCAACTGTCCCTCGACACAGCTGACTCCATGCATGAATAACTATTCTATCCTACACTCAAGTCCTTCCCTTCGGGCAAATGAGCCTCTTGGGAAGATTCATTGGCTCTGAAAGGGGTCTCTGGGGAGCTGTTCAGCTGGTGGCCACATTCACCATTCCCTTTCCTAGGACCTTCTACAAGTAATGAGAGTTCCCAGCACTCTAGAGAGCAGCAGGGCACAGACACATAACCCAGTCAGCTGTCACAGGCAAGGAGAGGCTCCTTACACCTATGCCTCATGAGCCCTCAAGCCCAACCACCCAGGAACAGGTCTCTAACAAAGTGGCTTGCCCTTGACCAAATCACTTGCTATCTCAGGACTTAGAATCATTTTTTTAAGTGAGATAGAATAAATTTTATTTATTTTTTCATCTAGCCCTTGTTTCTCCAACACTTAGTTGTATATGTGGTGCTGGGGTTCCAACCCAGGTCCTCGAGCATTCCAGGCAAGTGCTCCAACCATTGAGCCATGGGTCCAGCCCAGGACATAGAATCTTTTTAATTGATGCATTATAGTTGTACATAATGATGGAATTTATTACCACATATTCATAGATGCATACAATACAGCAATACAATTTGGTCAATATACCCCCCTGCACCTCTCTATCTCCCTCCTCCCATCCCCCAATCCCTTGCCTCTCTTTCTGGGTCCTATATTTTTCCCCAAATACTCAAGTACAGTGACATAATTCTTATACCTATGAAGAACATTTTTTATATACATGACTATAGTATATATAGTGACATATTTATAAATGCTTAGAGTGTACCTTGCTTTAACTCAGTTCCAACATTTCCCCTTCTCCTCCCTTCCTATCATCCCTTGTTATTTTTAGGTATATTTGACAGCAGGATTAAACATTTACGTTTTTGTAAAGGCATGCAGTATAGCTTATTCAAATATCTTATGCAAAGCTTGCAACTATATCTCATAAATATTGACATATTGTATTTTTGTTCTATGAGTCTAATATATGAGTTTATCTATGTTTCCCCCAAGCCTGGATTTAGTTCCAGCCTCCACAAATGAAGGAAAGCATTTGGCCCTTTACTCTCTGGGTTTGGCTAACTTCACTCAGCATGATTTCTTCCATTGCCATCCATTTACCTACAAAGGTTGCAATATCATTGTTTCAAACACCTGAGTAGAATGCCATTGTATATATATACCAGAGGTTTTGGATCCATTCATGCAGTAAGGAGCATCTGGGTTGATTCCATAATTTAGCCATTGTAAATTGAGCTGCTGTGAATACAGATTTTGCCGTGTTGCTATAATGTGCTGATTCTAACTCCTCTGGGGAAAAAATCCAGAAGAGGGAAAGCTGGGTCATATGGTGGATCCAAACCTAATTTTTTGAGGAAACTCCACACTGCTTTCCGGAATGGCTGTACCAGTCTGCAATTCCACCAACAGTATGCTAGTGTTCCTATCTACCCACAACTCCTCCCGCATCTGTTACTGTTTGTATTCTTCATCTTTACCAGTCTGACTGGAGTGAGGTGAAATCTTAAGGTAGTTCTGGTTTGCATTTTTCTGATTACCAGTGAGTTAGAACACTTTCTCATGTATTCATTGGTTTGCTCAATGTCCTCTGTTGAGAAATTTCTATTTAGCTCTCTGGCCCATTATTGATTGGATTGTTTTTATTTTTGTTATTGAATTTTTTTGAGTTCTTTGAGAATTTTGGGAATTAGTCCCCTGTCAGAGGGATCACAGACCATGATTCTCTCCCATTCTGTTGACTGTTTTGACTATTTACTTGGCTGAGCAAAAGCTTTTTAATTTAATGGCATCCCACTCATTAATCCTTTGGCTTTGGGAGTCTTATTGAGGAAGTCTTTGCCAACTCCCTCTTGCAGAATTGTTGGTCCTAATTTTTCTTCTAGAAGTTGTATGGTAGCTGTTTTAATTTCTAATTCTTCATCCATTTTGATTTGATTTTTGTGCAAGGTGAAAGATAAGGATCCAATTTCAATTTTCTGCAAGTGTCCAGTTTGTCCAGTACCATTTGTTGAATAGGCTGTCTCTCCTCCAGGTTATATTTTGACTCCCTTTGTCAAACATCAGATGCTTAAAGATCTCAGAGTCTCCTATTCTATTCCATTGGTCTTCATTTCTATTTTGATACCAGTACCATGCTGTTTTTAATACTACAGCTCTATAGTATAATTTTAGATCTGGTATTACAAAACCACCTGTTTTGTCTTTATTGCTTAGTAATGTTTTGGCTATTCTGGGTTTCAGGTTGTTCCAAACGAATCTGAGAATTGCTTTTTCTATAACTTTAAAGAATGACATTGGTATCTTAATGGGGACTGCATTGAATTTGTATAGTGCTTTTGTCAAAAAAGCCATTTTAATTATATTAATTCTGCCTAACCAAGAAGAGCATGGAACATCTTTCCATCTTCTCAGGTCTTCTTCAATTTGTTTTCAGTAGGACTTAGAATCTTAATAAATGTATAAGCTCAATCAAAAGTGTAAAAAATCAGTGCTGAGAAGAAATCTGTTAAACTCCCTTGCTCTCTCCCCACACAGGGACCTTTCAAAAACCTGTCTTCAGTAATTATAAGACAAAGTACCGTATTGTCACCTCTACAATCTTTGAAAATTGAATAGAGTTCTGATGACATACAAACCAAAATTATCCCCAATTTTAGCTATGAGGAACATCTCAAAAAATATTAGTAACTAACACTGCTAAATATTCACTCAGTTACTGCTGTGCTTTGAATGTATGTGTCCATCCATATGTTGAAACCTAATTTCTGATGTGATAGTACAGGATGAATAGCCCTAATCCAAAAATCCAAAATACTCCAAAATCTGAAATTTGCTGAGTACCAACATGATATCACAAGTAGAAATTTCACATCTGACCCCCTGGTAACCAATCATCATCTAAACACAGGTACACTAAAAATATTACATAAAATTACCTTCAGGCTATTGTATAAGGTATATATGAGACATAAATGAATTTCATGTTTAGACTTAGCTCTCCTGCCTCAACTTTCTGAGCCACTTAGATTACAGGCATGCACCAGTATGCCCAGGATAACTATGGCTGACAACAATTAATTGTTTTATTTCAAAATAGTCAGTAGGATTTTGAACAACAAAAAGAAATAATCAATTTTGGTTGTGATTAGATATGCCAGTTATCCTAATCTGGTTATTATGCATTGTATATACATGCATTGAATTATCACACTACCCCATAAATATGTGCAGTTATTTACATATCAATTAAAACTTTTGAAAAATATTTTTAAAGTGCAAGCAACTATAAGCTTTTGCCATTATAATGAAATGTGCCATGCAGGTTACTTATGAAGGAAAAGGGGTTTATTTATCTCAAGGTTTTGAAGGTTCAGAGTCCAAATGGCATGGCACAGAGTCTGGCCCTGGGGAGGGGCACATGGCAGAAGAAGAAGGAAAGATTGCAAAATGAGGTAGGAAGTAGAAAAAGCAACTGGGGTCTGACAGTCCCATTCATGGGCACACCTCTAATGAACCTAAGGATCCTCTTCCCAGTACCACCACACTGAGGACCAAGTTCCCAAAACTCCTTGCGGGGAGCACAGATCATTAGATCATACTGAAACCACAGCAAACAGAAAATGCGGGAATACGAAGGCACTGTCACTTTCAGTCCTTCTTAAAAATTCTTTCAAGTCCTGCACCTGGTTCATTGAGTAGAGGCTTGAAGAGACATTACAAAAGATGTAAGAATGAGAATTGGGTCATTTATTTTTATATTTGGTATTGACATCTTTTCATCACTACTCTAATAAGAAATATTGTCAATGCTGTTAAAGTGTTTAAAGATCCCAGCTAGGGGTGGGGTTGAGGGTAGTGTAAGGAGAAAATGGAGGAAGACTGTAGACAATCATTAGCAAAAAGATTCTGAAACCTCTGTCTCTCCTGCAACATATGGGCCCCAGCCCCACTCTGAGCCAGGAAGATGATATTTAGAATTCTACTCATAGAACATATTTGAATACTTACTCAAAACACACTCCAGTTCCAGGACTGGAGTAAAATGTGGGAATTTTTAAGAAGTCACGTGTCTTAGAACATTTGGGTGGCTTCTCTTTTAACATGAAATGACGTCTGTTCTTTATGATTCAGATAAGTTCGTCTGTATTCCCATAAGGTTTGACATCACCGGAGTGAGTCGGCAGAAAACCATCATCCTTCCCACATTTCCTATTTACTGACAATCATCCTCAATATAGCTGCCATTGTCCAACTACAAAATCTATTCTCTTCCCTCTTAGGAAAAACATTTTACGGGTAGAAGAGAATCTGGGCAGAATATCATCATTCAAAATACAGACAACCTTATATAGGTTTGGCACAGTTCAATCAGAGAAGCACTGGGCCCAGAGGCCCCATAATTTGACCCACAGTCAGATTTGCCAATTCAAGAGAATTACATTTAGCAGCCTTCCCCTGGAGGCAATCCAAATCCTGGCTACTTCACTTAATAGCTTTTAATCTTGTGTAAGTCACTTAACCTTTCTGTTTTCTCATCTCTAAAATGAAAACAATAATATGAGCTACCCCACAGGGTTGGAAGGAATTAATGAGCTAGTCCATTTAAAGTGTTTCAGGCACAGAGCTTGGCCGATATAAACACACGGTGAATATTACTACTGTGGTTTCAATTGGTCATTTAAGTCCAAAGGACTTGCCCTCTCAGTAGCCCCTCCATAGAAAAACATACTGCTGCCCTTGGGTCATGTCCCTTCAGACAGTTTAACTGCCACTCAGGGTGACCAGGAAGGTTGGCAAGTTTGGTTATTGTATAATTGAATTCATGGTATGTAAATGTGCCTATAATTACACTTCAGTGTTCTTAAGAAGAGTTCTCAAGTCATTATCGTGCCTTCTTTTAAAAATCTGATGATTGCAGATATTTAACCATTTAAAATCTGTCTACTAATAAGTATTTAGGAAATAGATTTGACTTAAAAGGAATTAACATCTGTTTGTCACCCAACTGAATACTTATACATTTTCCACACTAATTAAATGAAACTTAAAATCAGATGTTAGAGCAAAAACCATTCTCAGCCTTCAATAACAACATTGTTCAAAACACAAATTACATTGCAGATAAGAAGAATTGAAATTTTTTGCAGCTTAAAAATAAATGGAATTCCGGAGTCAATATCATATAAATAGGTGTCCATCTGGCCAAGTTTATGATTGCCAAATCTCTTTCAATTGTTTCCTTGTTTAACAAGAGTTTAAACAGCTCCCTCTTGTGGCGTAAGAGGTTGTCAAGCAAATGCAGAGAGTTTTGTCAACTTTTTGTCAAAATCTGTCATTTTATTCACTGCACATTTACTTTTTTACCTTATATGTTATGTATTTGCTAGGGTGGTGTAGAATGAGAACAGTAATGAGGTCTTGGCTTAGTATCACATGAGTTAGGTATGTATGTAGCCAGCTTGAAAATGCCAAAGTGTAACTCTGGTGTGGGGCTTATGCCATTTCTAAATCAGGGGCTTTATTGCTCTACAATGAAAAAATGAGCTTTGGCCAGAGCAGCTCTTTCAGCGAAAGGCTGCCTACAACTTATGGAGCTTCAAAGCGCTCAGAAATCCTGATACCCATCTGCCTATTTTCAGCTAAAGAGCTTCAGATCAAAAAGTTATAAAAATTGCCTTTCATTTACGTTTTCAGGTAAATTCTGGCAATGTCCCTGAAACTCTTTCATTTTTTTTACTCCAAAATATTTTTTTGAGCTCTCATTGAGTACCAGGCACTGTGCTAGACTCCGCAGATTCACAGTCTAGGGGAAGACAAGCTTGTAACACATAGGAATGTGGCACTGGCAAATGTATTAATGTTGATGTTGGATGTGGCAATCACCATCAGTGAAAATAACAGGAAGATCTAATATAGACAATTGTGTCAGGGAGGTGGCTTCTCTGAGAAGTGACTCAGAAGGCATTTGCCAGATTAAATTATTTCAAGTAGAAAAAAATTAAATATCCAAAGTTGAGGAAAGGGAAGAAATTGATCATTTTGAGAAGCTGGAGAATGTGTCAAATGAGAGAGGTGGATTCTGGTAGGCACAAGCCAGGTGACATAGGACTTAGTAGGCCCTGCGTGGGCTTTGAACAATATCCTACATGTGTTGGGAAATAAGACATGTGTGAAGTACTCAGCTAACATGATACAGCCTGTTTGTTTTAAAAGGTTACAATGCATGTGTAGACAAGATTGGAGGAAAGCAGGAATGGAAGTGAGGGTCATGATCAAAAGATAATTGCAGCATTCTTGTAAGAAGCACCACTGCCAGAACTAGGTGGCATCTGAGGAGACGGCAGGAAGGAGCAACCTTTAGATATATTTGAGGATTGCATCGACAAGATTCGATGGTGTAATACAAAGGAGTGGGGGATTAAAGGTGACTCTTAGCACAACAAAGACAATGAACAATTTTCAACTCTATCTCACAAATAATGTTGAGTCTGAAAGCCAGTGGGAGGAGGACAGCCAACTAGTGGCATCCAGGATCTTCCTTCTCTGAAGCTGCTGTCCAGGTCATGGCTTGTTTTGCACTAGTCTGCCTTCCAAAGTCCAATCAAACAGAACAATCTTGGAAAAGTCCAAGCTTAAGGTACAATAACAGACAAGCACCCAATGAAGAAAGTTATGTTTAGTACCTTAATTGTTCAAGGAACTGCTTGGGCTCTGGGCAGGACACAAATGAAACACATTTCTAAGCGTTAAATTCAATGTAGCACAATCTGAGCATTCTCCTCAACAGATTAAGGCAAGTAAAAAACAATTCAGATAGTTTCTGTAAAGATATAACTACTTAGCATGAAAATACGTTGAAAGATCTTCTATGCCACTTGAAATCATGAGAAACGTTACTTTGAGTTTCCTGCTTATTTTATGCTCAGCATATCACAAATTTCGCAGTCAGTGTTATAAAATCAAAATAGCTTCTTCTGGCCCCAAAGCAGAAAGCATTTTCTAGTCAGTAAAACACCAGCCTTTTAAATTGTCTGAGTTAAACTTAGTTTGAAGAAGGAGCCTAAGTCTTTCAGCTGAGGAAAACATATTTGAATGTGGGAGATCATCTGAGGACATTATTGGAGACTTTCCCCTGGAAGCATCTCACAGGAAGGAGGGAGAAAGCCTAATTTCCATGTCAATAGGAAACAAATAGAAAGAAAACTGGAGTGAAGAAGACACTTAGGTGACTCCATTTGGTAATTCATTCCAAAGGTAGATGAGACAATGTTTAAATAAAATATATTATTTATTCTGTTAGTTCCAAAACAGAAATCTTTATCACCTGAATCCCATGAAGAGGAAGAGTTCTCTGCATTAGGGCAGGATATGTTCTTTCATCATTCTACATGCAGTGTTGAGTTGACTCTTCTCCGGTTTTGATGCCGTTCTCTCATTCTTCATATTGGTTTCCGGGACAAAAAGGAAAGCAAGGCTGGAAATCCTTAAAAGAAAAAAATAAGGGGCTGGAGCGGTGGCTCAGCAGTTTCCGCGCTTGCCTGGCAAGCATGAGGACCCCGGTTCAAACCCCAGCACCACATACACAACTAAGTGTTGGAGCAACTAAGGCCACGTGAAAAACTAAAATAAAGTTGTTTCTCTCAAAAAAAAAAAAAAAAAGTTAAAAAAAAAAATAAATAAGAAAATCCCACAAGTTAGAGAGAGACTAACAAAATCGTGGCCTTACTTTATTTAAAACAATTAACACCACAAGCTTGAATCTGTTGTGCAGTTGTTGACTTTAAAAGCAGAATCACATAAAAGCAGATTTGAGAGGGTAAGGACGCTGTGGGAAGCGCCCACATCTCCCTTCAGGACCACAGGCCCCATCCGGCAGCTGGGAGACTGACAGTTCACAGCTCTTATTGGACTCCCCTCTGGCAATCATTCTCAGTTGAACCCAGGCAACTCCCTCAAGAAGACGCCCTCTGGGGAGGGAAGAATGGGCAGCCTGCATCCAGTGACTGGCTAATGTCCAGCCTCCACTCCTACATTTTGGGGAAATTCAGAAGTTGCAGCTCTCCCCATTGGACCAGATGAGGCCTGTCAAAACTGCCTTATAGCCTGATTTTTTTTGTTTGTTTGTTTTGTTTTACCCAATCTTACTTCCATACCTTTTCTTCTGTAGGTGCAAATTCTCAGAGTGTTCACTGATAAAACTTCTTGCCTGTTTACCTCCCTGGACAGTTTGCTTCCCAGAGGACAAATTGGGAATACCAAACCCTTGTGCTTTATTTGCTTCTTTTCTTAGACATGGAGATGAGGAATAGGAGATTCTTAGTTCTGACCCCTAATCATCTTTCATCCGAAAGAATGTGAGGGAGTGGGATTACAAGAGGATTCACCTACAAAAACATTCAGAATCAACCTCATGTGATTATGATTATAAATCCTACAAAACAAAGACGACTCTCAAATTAATCTCTATGAAAAATAACGAACTGAAGCACACAATGCTACCCTCCTTTCGGAAATTCTGTCTTCCTTGGGCTGGTCATCTAATCATGCCATGTTCCTTCTGCCTACTAGTTCTCTCCCTGAACTGGGAGGAAGCCACCAGTCATCTCATTATCATACAAAAGACAATTTCACTCCTGTGATTTCAAGGGTCTTAGGAACTCTGAAGTGAGCAACCAGATTCTAAGGCCAAATATTGTAACAAAAATGCTCCCATCAGTCAGGAAATTACAAGGGTTTCAAGGAACTCCATGCTAGGAACTGGGAATGAAGATCAAAACTATGTGGTTCTTATTATATCACAAAGTTGTAACTTTGAAAAATTCAGTTCAACATGTGGATGCTACAGAAATAGCCAGATGCTCATTCCTTACGTAGTAGCCCCACTCCAATCATTGTGACAAACAAAATCAAGCAGGTTTCTAAAATTCCAACAGTACTGTTCTGCCTTCCTCAAAAACCACTGGCTTAATTATTTTAGAGAAGAGAAGGAAATTGTTTTCTGTGTCTGAAAGTGGTATCTACTCCTGATATTTTAAGATTTATGCTTGGAGTTTGTTCTGAAACAAAGCTAGAAAGACCTCATCAAGTAACACCCTATTATTGGCTGAACTGTAGCCCCACAAAACTCATCTGTTGAAATACTGCTCCCCAGTACCCCAGGGTAAGACTGTATTTGGAGACAGAGTCTTTAAAGTGGTAATTAAGTTAAAATGGGTTGGTTATAGTGGGCATAGTCCAATATTACTAGTAGTATTATTTCTGCTGCTTATTAGGACTTAGAAAGCATAGAAGGATGACCATCTGAGGACACGATGAGAAGGCAACTATTTGTAAGCCACAGAGAAAGGAGAAGACACTGTAACAGGGGTCTCTTTCACATAGGGGGGTTCACTTCAATCTTTAAACATAAACTTTGCTGCTTATTTTAAAATTGACATGTTTCTCCTTTTTCCTCCTACTTCTCTCTCCTCCTCCGAGGGGGAAGCAAGATTCACACTCTTCCTGACCTAGGCTTTATTGAGTTCTTCAGCTAACTGACCACCGGAATGAAGAAATCCAGACTGGGGAGTTGGTACCAGCAGATCTAAGCAACGGCTACCTCTTCAGCCTACCATCTGGATATGAATTACATCTCCTGATAGGCACCCCTGGAGCTCAGCCCTTGTATTTCCCTTTTTAAAAGCCCTTCATTCCCAGTGACAGTTAGAATCTCAGCCTTAAGACCTGAGTCTTCTGCTTTAATCATTTACTAACAAATCAGTAAAACTTCTTTTTCCTTTTTCTTAAAACATTGTCCTCATTTTTGGAGGATAAGGACCAAATTCTTGGTATCAAAATCATACTGCTAAGCACACTGGCACTTGCCCAGTAGCTCAAGAGACTGAGGCAGAAGGATCAAGTTCAAAGCCAATCTCAACAACTTAGCAAGACCCTGTCTCAAAAAAAAAAAAAAAAGGCTGGGGATGTGGCTCAGTGGTTAAGCATCCCTGGGTTCAATCCCCTGTACCTCTCCCCCCCAAATAAATAAAAAAGAAACAAACCTACTGTCAGCTTAATCTTGAACTTCTAGCTCCAGAATTGTGAGAACACAAATTTCTGTTGTTTAAGCCACCTGTCTGTGGTACTTTGTTCTGGCAGCCGTAGTAAAGTAATGTGCACCCCTAGGTGAACAGTAGGAGGCTGCAACAGCCCTAGATCTCCTGCTCAGGACCATCTAAAATGAGAAGGAAAAAGACTGAGAAGGAGCACTTGAGTAAAAGGAAAGGACTAGGACTGAATAGCTTTTGTATTTAAGTAATTGCATTGCCTGCTTATTTAATTTAGCATTGAGTTCAACACTTGGAAAAAGAAAGGCACTGTCCTCAAAGAGAAATCACTGTTCACAATAATTTCTGTGTCAAGGCAGTACAAGGGAGCAATTGTGAACAAAAATCAAATTCTCAACTGCATTCTCAAAATATAGTGTATGTAAAAAATATGCAAGGGAAATTGTGCAAGCAAATGTCTAATATTCACATGATTAGCAAAGGTTTGCTCCCAACAAAATGGGATGAAATGAGATGTATTTATGGTGTAAATTTATAAGAATCTAACTATAAAGACACAGTTCTGATTTCTGCATTCTCTTCTACCGCACATCCATCTTGATGCAGTTGTCTGGTTTTACTGACACACTAGATTATCACTGCATTCTGCACATTTTCCACCATTCCTGACTTACAATATACCTAAGTTTAAAATGAAAGTCCTGCTTTCTTACAATCAGCTTTCCATAAAGCATCACCCTTATTTCAGTAGGATTGACATGGTAACCATGTTTATTCTCGTATGTAGAAAATCTATACCACCCACATTCCTATGGGACATATGGAGATGTGAGGATGTTATATAGGAACCATGGGACAGGAGAAGGGAGAGGGGAGTGCTTTGGTGGGATACTGGTCAAATTAGATTGCTACATTGTGTATGTGTATGGATATGTAACAACAAATCCATGTATGAATATGTAACAACAAATCCCATCGTTATGTAGAATTATAATGCACAAATAAAAAATGTGAGGAAAAATTAAATTAAAAAAAAACAAAGAATATATTACTTCATTGCTCATTTTTTAACAGGACCAATTAAATATTTATTAAGTTTTTATTATGTCCTGGATTCTGCTAAACTTTGCATAAATACCAAAGGAATGTAAGACACCCTTTGCCCCAAGAAATGATCATCTATCTTGAAAGACAATACTGACACATGAAAAGCAATTGTTTAGATCCTGACCATAGATCTACCCTGACTGAGCAGACCAATCCTCAAATGCCATGGGCCAACTGGTTTATTTAACATAAAGTACATGAGGAAGGCATGCCAGGGTCTCATCATGCTAGCAATGAGACAACATCTATTAAAGTAAATTATATCATCGGCAAGCCAAAGGTGACAATCGTTGCTCCAGCATTATCTCAGCTTTCCTAGCAATATTTGCATCAGCATTCACAATGACTTTGTTATTCCTAAGTAATCCAGAATGTGGAGGACAAGAGTGGTAGATTTGAGGCAGCATCCATAAGAAAGCACACCAAACTCTTAGCAGTGTCCATTAGTAATAGCTTCCCAGTGTGGTTTCTGGGTCTCCTGGATGAGACCAATAAAATGTTTAAAACCTAGACCTTCAGAGAGTAGTCAGGTGGTCCAGGAAAAAGATAAAAAACAACTTGCAAGAAAAGAAAGAGAAGTGAGGGCCCCAGGAGACTTCCTCAGAGCCATTGAATTTCTTTTATTAATATAAAACTAATAAAAGATCTCTTTTATTAGTATAACTGGACCAAGGCCTTGCCAGCTTTAGCATACTGATGGTTCCCATAGATTATAACTCAGGTCAAACTTATTCCTACTCTTGTCTTTATAATGCAGGTTTGCGTCCCCTGAAGAGTTGCTCCTAAGTTTGAGTCCTGTGGGTAGAAGGAGGCCTCTCATATGGTTCCATTCTGTTACCTTCCCAGGCACTAGCTGCCTTACCAAAGGCATTGGGGCTGGTCCTCTCTCTCCACGAAATCTATACGCCCCCTGATGTTCCAAGAGGGAAATGCTGGAGATTCTTTCCCACACCAGTGTCATGTCTTGCTTCTCAAGGAAACAGGCAGACCATTCTCTCCCCTTGTCTGGTACACACATTTTCAATTAGGAATAAACACACTGCTCCCTATGTCCCTGGGTCTCATAGAGTCCTTTCTATAGACCTTCTCCTCACCCAGCTCAGAAAGGAGTCCATCAAGAAGGGCTGAGAAACAGAATAATATTAATAGCTGGCATTTACATAACACATGATATGTGCCATACACTACAAGATTATACAAATTAACTCAAAACACCCCTGACATGCCTGTAACTGCAAATATCCCAATTTCACAAATGAAACTTGAGGACAGGAGATTAAGCAACATGTCCAAGGATGACCAGCTGCTAAGTGGTACCCCAGGCTCTTGGGCTGTAGAATCTGCAAGTTGAAACACTACTGTTTGAAAGACACTAACCTGTTCCTTGGCATTCTATCTTTCCCTCAGGCACCCACAAAGAAACCACTGTCCTCCAGCCCAGTACTCAAAGAGGAAAAATTTCTTTGGGTATTAGCTCAAGCTAGGAACTGTATTATACAAAGATCTTCCAAAGTTTTTTTCCCAATTTAGAAATAGTTCTCTCAAAGCCCCAAATGGCATGTATTTAGCCATTAATGCTAATAACTTGATTAGTATGTCATACTTCCTAGCTGTACTCTCAGCCAAGAGATGTTATAATGGAAATACAGAAAAGTCTAGAACAGGGGTAGCCAGGGGAGAGAAGAGAGAAAGAATAAAAGGCCAGGGACAATATATCCCCTTCAAGGACTCACCCTCAGTGACCCACTTTTCCAAAAGACCCCACCTCCTAAAGTTTCCACTGCCTCCCAAAAGGGTCACCAGCTGGTGATCATGCCACGTAAGGATATTCCAGATCCAAACCAAAACAGGCTCTAAAGTGAGGACTGAAGGGAGGTAGTGGGGACCAGGGACAATATAAGGAAGGCACAGAGAACAGGGAAGGCTAAGAGATAACAAAGCAAACATGTCATCTTGTTCTGTAAAACTGGCCACAAGACTAGACATTGTTATGGTACTACAACCAAACCTGATTTCTAGAAGTATTACCCCAAATCCTTGGGCATTAACAGCAAATAAGTCTACCTATCTTCACTAGCCCTCAAAATGCATGTTTCCCTCCCCAAGACAATCTCAATAAATGCTAACCTGAAAGCTCATAATTTCGTGTATAATGATTCCCAAGCACCAGTTTCAAGTGGATCTCAGGGGCAGCTAATATAAATGGTAAAATCTCAAGGACTTGCCAGCTCAAGGTGTAACCTGTGAAAAACTGGTTATCAGAGCAATTCATTCCAGGATAGATTCTGTGTGATGACTTCTCTGAAAGCATACTCTGGAATAAAAGGTTTCTGTTTGCACAGAATACCATGGCAACCAACAATTGCATCCCAATAGAAACAGTTTTTGGGTTTTTTTTTTTTTAATCTAATAGAGATCTGAAAGAATCAGAACTCTCCTGAGAGCCTGGTAAATAGAAGTGCTTGCTCATGCTATGGGGACCAAAAAGAAAAAACTGGGCAGTGGCTCAGGGTGGCAGTTTTGCAGAGGGAGATGAGCAGGGAGGGGATGGGTGTCCCTCTTGGTGGGATGAAGAAAGGAATAAATGACAGCTGGCAGAACCATCCACATCCACATGGCAATCAGGACAGTTGGAGGGATGTGAATTGCTGCAGTACCCCTTTCTATGAGGGACAGGTCAGCCTCTCATGACCTCTGCTTTCCTCTGGTGGCTGTGATTTCTCTCCCTGCTGTATATCAGGCCCAATGGACACTTAAGTTGACCTCGTGAAGCCATCAGCTTAGCAGTGAGACTCCTGGGTGAAATTACAAAACAACTATTTTTCCACTTGGCTATCCAAATCCACTCATTTTGTCTAGTTTTTCCCTTGCATTCAGCTAAAAACTAGAATGGATCACAAAGCTCTTAGTCACTCTCAAATAATAAAATGTCTTCTGTCAATGTTAAGTCATTAAAAATTAGTCTCGGTTTAGTGACGAATATGTCCAGTCTGGTGCAGTAATTAAAATTTCAATCTTCAGAAGCAGGGAGTAGGGTGTAGTTCAGTGGTAGAGCACATGCTAAGCATGTGAGAGGCCCTGAGTTCGCTCCCCAGCATGGGGGTGGGGGGGGTGATTCAATCTTTGCAAAGTCTTCCCTCTCAACTAAGGCCAGCTGTGGGAAAATGGGTTTGGAGCTTTCTGCTCCTTTCTGGCCTCCCATTCCCATATCTGGTGCCAACTCACTAAGGTACCTCTTGCTCCCCAGAGGCTGAATTCTCCAAAAACCCTCTAATCTTCTATGCCACACACTTGTACTCTTTTATGTGGGTAATGGATTCAGAATTAAAAAACTGGTTTTTGCCCACCTAGTTAATTCATGCAACCAATTTTGATTTAATATTTATAGCTCCTATATACTGAAAACTATGCTAGACACTACAATAAAACAAACTCCCCACTATCTAAAAAGTTTCCCTCTAGCTCTGTTGAGAAAACAGAAACACAAGTCACCAGACCATAAGACTGTATATTAAGAGGCCCATTGTCATGAGGACAGTAAGAGCTGACAGAAATCAGCCAAGGAAGCTATCCTTCCCAACAAGGGTGATGGGAGATGACTGATGAGGAAGTGGGCTTTGAATTTGAAACTTAAAAAAAATGTTTCTTTTGGACACATCACAGTAGTAGAGAGCCCCTGGTCTCAATCTCCAGTACTGCAAAACAAAACAACTATTCATACAAACGCATGTGTGGCAGATACTTTACCCATTTGTATTCTCCACCTGTCCTGGTGCTCACCAGGCGGCAGGTTTCTCATGAGATTGAGTTGTCTTTATTCACCTCTTTGTTTCTTTATTATGGCAACAGGATTTGACCTGATCGCTTCCTTATGAGGAGGGACTGTATCTAGGCAGTCCTGTGGTCAAGTACCCAGGCAACTCTCCTTTACCACAACTCAGGTAAACGAAAATGCCAATTAACAGTCTCCATCAGGTAAGGCCGCTTTGCTTTAACCTTGTGTTGTGCTGGGTGGGGGAGGCAAGAGAGAAAAGAGTCATAGGAGAAAAGAGGAAGAGTAGTTAATACGAGGGAATAAAATACTGAGATGACCTGGGCAGTTGATTTGTCAAAGTAGAAGAAAAATTAATTTATATGCTCAGAAAAAGATAATTGCTTATGATTTCCAGTGAGTTCTTATTAAGAAGTGTGATCTAAACTACCATTTAGCTACAAAGGGGTCCTTCTATCTAAAAGAAATTTGCATACTGCTGGCTATGTTTGGTGATTATAAAATGATGAGAATTAATGATTTTTCTTTAAAACTCAACAGATCAAAGTGCTGTTCTTTGTCTCTCCTGTGCGAACATTTCTCTCCCTAGAGATACTGTTTATCCTCATATGCTATTAATCCTCATAGTCAAAAATGTCATTGAGATTTGAATATTGAATAACACACCAACAATTTGAATACACTTATAGGCTTTTTTTCCTAAATTAAGGGAACAAATAAAAGTGACTAGTGCAACCACTAACAGCTGAAGAAAGAGTGAGTTATAACTTCAAAACTCTGAGTGCCCAGGTTGCTATAAGTTTGGCTCTGTCATTTTCATTTATGCAGGAGTGACTGCAACTTTCCATGAGTGAGGTACAAGAGGAAATTTCAAAAGCATCAGACATGAGAATAATTATTATTTTCCATGTTGTTTTCACCTTTTCTCAGAGTAAGAAATGGCCTTACATGTTGAATTCTTTTCAAGCTTTTTATTTATTCTTATATTTTAATTTAATGATTTTTAAACTATGTTTAAGGTCCCTAAAAAAGCAGTAAATGTTTCAAGTTTAAAAAAGAAGAATGTGCCAGGTATGGGGCACACACCTGTAATCCCCGTGGCTGGGGAGGCTAAGGCAGGAGGATCACAAATACAAAGCCAGCCTTGGCAATTTAGTGAGGCCCTAAGCATCTTAGAGAGACCCTGTCTCAAAATAAAAAATAAAAACAGGCAGGGGATGTGGCTCAGTAGTAAAGTGACCCTGGGTTCAATCCCTGGGTACCAAAAATAAAAAAGAAGAATGTACAACATTCCACTCCTGGAGATCCGCAGTGAACTGCTGGTAAATTCTGCAGTAAAAAAATTTTGTTTCATCTGGAAGCTCCATACTTTTCTTTCTGTAATAGTTATCTTCCTGTAGATACATCAGGACACACTGTTATAGATGAAAATAAGGACATGCAACATCTGCACTGTCAGACTTGATTATAATAAAAAGACTTTCTGGTTGACAGGAAGAAAAAGGATAACACAAAACTGTAAGTATATTAGGTACCTACAAGTTCCATATCCTGAATATAAGCTGTTGCTGTGGATTTTTAAGTATTTGAGATAAAAATAAAATGGATAAATCAGAGTTTATCATTTAAAGTCTCTCTGTTTCAGTGTCTCTGTCTCTCTCTCTTTCTCCCCCTCTCAGTACCTGGAATTGAACCCAGAAATGCTCTACCACTGAGCTATATCCCCAATCCTTTTGTTTTTTAGGACAGCTTCTCATTAAGTTGCTGAGGCTGACCTTTAACTTGTGATCTTCCTGCTGGTATTAGAGGCCTGTGCCACAGCACAGGGCTCAGGTTTCAATTACCTTACATTTCCAAAAAATTCTCTGGAAGTTTTTAAATGGCTCTTCTACATGTACGTGAGGTACATGTTCTAGCTTCCTTTTTGACTATTATAAATAGGTACAGTCCAATGAAAACTGCAGAGATGAAACTGTGTGCTGGGAAAGTACAACTGCAGAATTTTTTTCCCCCAGAAACTGCAATGGAGCCCTCCTGTGGATAATTTAATCCAGGAAAATTTCCCTGATCTAAGCAGAAAAACATAAAGCAGCAGCTTTACTGCAGCTGTAGCAATGACAATGTGCTTTGTGTCTAAGTCCTGAGAATAAACAGTCCTATGACAAATATTTATTCTTTAGAAAGAGAAAATAATGCCTAAGGATGGAAGGAACAGAATTTGCTTCTTTATTTTGCAGACAGCATCTAAAGCCGTTTTCATCAATTTCATAGTAATAGTTTACCAAAGTGAATGGCCCAGAATTTAGGAGCTCTATCACCACTGGGGAGATAGATAGACCTTAAAAAAAAAAAAAAGGAGGAAAACTGCCTATTGCCATGACTCTAATTTCCCAACATGTTAAATGAAAAATGAATCTTCCATTTATCTAGAAATAATTTATCGAGCATGTCTCAGTTTATCCAACATACAGATCAAAATCAAGAAAGAAAAAAGTACTGTTTTACACTTCATTTTTTAAATTGATAATTACTCCTTGTTAAGATCCAGAGGAGGTTTCTTAAATCCTGCCTGGTGAGGATTTGAGGATCTGTATTTACAGCTGTAGGGTCACTGCAGTGACCCACCTCTCATCTAATCTTCCACACCTCAATCTTGGCCCCCTTCCTAATGGTATTTCCTGATCTCCTCTATCTCAAAACTTCCTTGGAGGGGCTGGAGGGGTGGCTCAGTAGTTATGGCGCTTGCCTGGCTTGCAGGAGCGCACGGATTTGAACCCCAGCACCATATACACAATGAAGTGTCAGAGCAATGAAAGCCACATGAAAAACTAAAAACTGATTCTCTCTCTGTCCCCCTCTCAACAACGATAACAAAAATCTTCCATGGACCACCCCATAACATCCTGGTTCTTTCTTGCCTGTGGCCCCTCTTCCCATACACTGTCCTCATGTACAATTGCCACCCTCTCTCCCATCCTGAGAGACCCTGTGCAAAAGTGCATGAACTTGAATTTCACCTCCTTCTTAGGGAAAGAGCTCCTAATAAGTTGTTTTGGGTGTAGACTGTCATGGATTCTAGGTAGGGTGCTCCACAGTAGCCAAATGATTTTGTGTCCGCTTGGAACTCACAGTGCCCTCCCTACATTGTGGGTAAGTAACCACCCAACAAATATATGTTAAATGATGGCTGGATGAGTAAATGGATGGATCAAATATGTGATTGGTGTTAAATATCTATTTGACTCTTACTTTTTAAGTAATACATAAGTCACTACTAGTCATTATGGTATACTTGCTTTCCAACACTATAGTTTATCATGAGGCCAAACAGAATACAAGGTGGAATGGAAAAGAAGTTCCTAGCTAGTCAACTCTTTTTTTTTTTTCTTTATTTTGGTATTAGGAATGGAACCCAGGGGCACTTAAGCATTGAACTGCATCCCAAGTCCTTTATATTTTTTAAAATTTGAGACAGGGTTTTTCCAAGTTGCTCAGGGCCTCGTAATTTGCTGAGGATGCCTTTGAACTTGTAATCCTCCTGCCTCAGCCTCCCCAGCCACCGGTATTACAGGTGTGCACCACTGCAAGCGGCTCAACTGCCTCTTGCTTAACAAATTCATGCTAAGAAAAGATGAACACAAGTTTTTGGTGAAGAGCTAACTTTTTGCTGTTCAACCTGAAACAAAATGCAGAACAATGAGCAAATATGCTTAATGGAAATTCCTGATGTTGTTTTGAAAGGTATACTTATATACTGCTTTTAATTGACAAAATATTTGTTCTAATCTTTTTTTCCCCACCAACATCTTTATAGCATTGGGAACCACATTTTTCAAACATGATTTATCAAGATTATTATGCAGACAGATAGAACTAGAACCCAAATTTGCCAATCCCTTGCCCAATACATTCTAAAACCATGATCTTTCAGTTATAACTCTGAACGGGGTGAAGACAAAACAGGATGGAAAGCCAGATGAGCCCCTACTTAATTATCCCAGTGTGTGTGTGGTGTTAGACACACTTATGGGAGGTCATGGTTTTAGACTAGCCTCTTGCTCCAGGACCCAGCAGACCACACCAAAATGGAGTCACACAGGTCCCATGTAATCAAACTGCACTTTAAAATGGACTAGTTTTCTTTTTTTAAACGTAAATCCAGTTTATATTTTATTTATTAGTGCTTTATAGTTGTACATAATAGGATTTGTTGTCGCATATTCATACATGCACACAATACAACAATATAATTTGGCCAACATCTCTCCCACCCCATCATTCCATCACCTCCTTCCTCCCATCCCCTTGGTCACTTGCCTCTAAAGAAATCCTGTTTACCTTTGTCAAGATAATAAGGAAGTCCCCTCTGTTTTAACCCTATAAGGAATGTAACTTTGAAAGGACCAATTTGCTTTGTGTTTCCTATTTTTGCTTGGCTTCTTTTCTGTCTGTAAAGCCATCCTCCTCTGTTTCAGCTCATTGAAACACTCATCCTATTTTATAGGATGAGGTGCTTCCTGATCTAGAATCACAAATATTTAAACTAAATTTCATCTTTTGACAATAGGTTCTTTCTAAGTAGCGGTGTTCTTAACTTATGCTAGTAAGAAAACAGTATGTGCTCTTTATATTTACTGATCTTAATGTCTTTATTTTATTCCTATTTTTACCAGTTTATTGAGAAATTTAAAATTGCATGAGTCTAAGGAGTTGAACATGATGTCTTTATATACATATACCTTGTTAAATAATCACCATAATCATAGCCTCACAGTTGCCTTTTATTTACATGTGGTAAGGATACTTAAGATCTTCTCTCCTAGAAAATTTTAAGCATACAAAACAGTATTGTGAATCATAATCACATTGCTGAACATTATTTTGTTCCAACTTCAAACTAACTGCCTCATTTACAAAGCAGTTTGGTAATACATATCAGAACACTGTGTCCCCCTCCCAGACTTTGGATCCAGTAATTTTTCTAAGAATCCAAACAAAGGTAATATTCCGAATTATTTTTTTTAAATCTTTGAGTTAGGGCTGGAATGGTGGCTCAGTGGTAGAGCAATTACCTGGCATGCACAAGGATCTGGGTTGGAACCCCAAACATATATGTAACTTTTGGAAAAACAAAAACCAGATGAAAAAATAAATTGACTTTTTTTTAAGAGAGAGCGACAAAGAGAGAAAGAGAATCAATTTTATTTAGTTTTTCATGTGCCTCTCATTGCTTCAACACTTTGTTGTATACGTGGTGCTGGGGTTTGAACCCATTGTCCTCGCTCGTGCCAGGCAAGCACCAAAACCGCCAAGCCACTGCTCCAGCCCTGACTTTCTCTTTTAAAAATAAAAAACTTTGAAAAGAAAACTTTGTATATAAAGATGTTGATCAGTTATAGCAATGAACAATTAGACAAAAATGAAAGCGTGTCACTAAAAGAACAGTTAATTACCTTAAAACATCTATCCAATGCTATACTTATGGGTCTGATGAAATAGTGATAAAGTATTTTAACAATTTTTTTTAAGAGAAAAGGACAGTGAGAGAGAAAGAGAGAAACAATCTTTATTTAGTTTTTCATGTGGTCTTCGTTGCTCCAAGCCTTCGTCGTGTACATGGTGCTGGGGTTTGAACTCACGTACTTGCACATGCCAGGCAAGTGCCATAACCGCCAAGCCATCACTCCAGCCAACAATGTTTATTTTTATGCCAACTACAAAATTGTATTTATAATGTTATCTCAAGTACGTAAACAATATCTAAGAAATGTAGAAAAATACTAATTATACTAAATAATAGCTGAGGCTGCTTCTAGGTGATGGGAAATGGTAATTTACTTTTTAAAATTTTTTCATTCTATTCAAATGTTTTTAAATCAATGTATGACATATTCAGAAAAAGAAAAAAATAAAATCCTTGGAAGAGGAGGTAAACGACCTTGACAAGACAGCCATTATTCAGCAGCAGTATCTAATTGGCTCCTTCTAGTAGAAACTGCTCCCTATGTGCCCATGTTCTGTTTTCTTGGCTCTTTCCCCAGTTCTTGATCTTGGCTGCTGCTTTTGATGCACCCTCTGTCATTGGCTAGTAAACTCCTTGTATTAATGAGCTTGCTCCCCCTGAATGTCCTTTTTTGTTGTATCATTTGCTATTACCTGGCACTACTACTGCTTGCTCAGATTTGTAGGTCTGGACAACTTGGTGACAGTCAAGGAGTGAAGTGATTAGAGCAGGTCTTTTAGGAAGACTGATCTGGAGCAATCGGTCTACAAGATTGGAGTGTGTTAAAGACACATAATTTTTGTTCCTCTTTTATGTGAGTAACAAGAATACATACTGCACTGCATTTACTGGTCTCTTTGGTCCACTGTAATTTCCTGGAATATAGCAACTGCATCCTCTTAGTCTTTCTGGTGCCTAACATAGTTTTGATACATAATGGGCACTTTTTTTTTTAAGAGAAGGAGGGACAGTGAGAGAGAGAAAGATAATCAAAATTATTTAGTTTTTCATTTTGACTTTTGTTGCTCCAACACTTCATTGTGCATGTAGTGCTGGGGTTCGAACCTGCATGCCAAGCAAACATGTAACCATTGAGCCACCACTCTAGCCCCCATAATTGGCACTTAATAAATGTTTTGAACAAATGACTGAATGAATGGGAGGGTGAATGGGTTTGTGCTTAGTGATAGACTACAAGAAATTGTGATAGAAATAAAAAATGAATTGGTGAATCAGCTATACTTCCCACCCAGTGTAAATCTGAAGACTGGAAAACATTTGGAACCTTTTAAATATGTGTTTGGATCATCCAATTACTGCTAACTAAAGGTTACATGGTTATTGATCTAGATTAAATATGCTTGGGCAAAATAGTTTGGTTACTGTTTAGTTGAATAATTTTTCAGGATCAAGCAGTCACAGATAAGTTCAAAGTATGGTGTCAAAGGTTAATGCTACAGCTTGTTTGCAGTCCCTCAGTGTCCTAACCAACTGGGATTAGGTATGCCTGAAGCTCTTCTGATTTTTTTTTTTTTTAAGAGAGGGATAGTGAGAGGCAGAGAGAGAATCAATTTTATTTAGTTGTTCATATGACTTTTGTTGCTCCAATACTTCATTGTGTATGTGGTGCTGGGGTTATGAATCTGTATGCCAGAGAAGTGGGGCAACCGCTGAGCTGAACCAGCCCCCTCTTCTGTCTTTTAATAGGCAATTTAGACAAATGTTTACCCTCCCCAAACTCCTTTTCCTCTGGACCTAACAGAAGTACCTGCATCTCTCTAATTAGATTTCCTACTCTCAAAAGCCTCTAAAGGGAGTCCTATTTTACAGAATAGGTTGGGTATCTGAATGCCCTGAGGGTTCCTGGGCCTTCCAGAAGCTGATGTTACCCTCGAGGGATGGTCTATGGCCTGAGTCACAGGGACTCATCTCAGGCCTAATTGCCAGGAAAAATGCTTTCCACCTTCAAGAGCCTTACGAATTGAATTGTCTGAGCCTGTAATTCCTTTACACATGTGTCACTGCATGTGGTCCTCTTGCCTTGAATACACTTCAATGCTAAGAGTCTGGCTGCACTCCAAGATCTGAAATCCTAAGTGGTATCCTATCTTGCCTTGAATTTTCAACAGCTCTCCGAACAAATGTGGAAAGAAGTATTTGTTTAAGACCCTCTGTGTGACATCCATGGTCTTGAAAAGATACAAAGACTGGAAAGTAGTATTCCTTTTTTAAAAAATTCTCTCATCAGAACTTAAAGCGAAACAACTACTAGAATCAGTCACTCTTTTAAAGAATACGTAGGAGTGTTGCTTCCATTTTCTGTCTTTTATTAATACGTTTTATTAACCTGCCCCCTCCCTAGAAAACCCAGAGGCTTTTAGGTCTAAAAGAGATGCATTCCATAGCGCCTTTTTGCTGTGTTTTCTCAGTTTGTACTGTGATTAGGGTCCTTTTCTTTGTTAACATTGTATTTGGTTTGAGAAACTTGAACCATGTCATCTTACCGTTTCACATATTCTTGTCACTAGTTCTGGTAGCCAATGGCAGTATTCTTGTTCATTAGAATTCTACAGAATCACATTCTATGTATTTTCTTTGACATATTTCTATAAAGTATTTAAGGGAAAATCAGAGGTTCTGGCAATCACCAATGAATTTTCCTGTTTTCATACAGAATTTTTTTCTGTAGTTCATCAGCATCATACCCAATAAAGACATGGATTTTAAAGTATTTTGGTGATAATTGTGTTACTGTAGATTTGGCCAAAAAGAAAAACGATCCAAAAATATTTTCTTCCCTAGCAAATTTAACAATCTTATACAAGCCTATGGGTATATTGTAGCTTAATTCAGGGGAAATTTTAGTTGGTATCACCAAAGAACATAAAAAATGAATGTCTTTCAACTCAAAAGAGTGTGTTATTTATCACCAACTCACTAGAGGAAAACAAAATTGGGAGGGTAAAAATTTTTTTAAATGCAAACCATTTCCTTTGAAATTTGGGAATTTCCCAGCAATATTATAGACTTAAGAAAAATCACCAATTAGTCCTAGTGAACAACAAGGTAAATCATTTTCCCTATAATGACAAAGAAGTCCCAGATCAACTTAAAGAAATCAGCAGGAAATAATGAATTATAGCATATCCCTTTACTCTTTTACTGACCATTTTGAGAATGAGGAATCCACCATTTTTTCTACCCTCTAGATTAAAGGGAGGTTTGGAGAACATAGTAGAAAAGATATATCCTTTAGAAATGAATTTCTTGGGGCTGGAGTGAGGCTCAGTTGTTATGGCACTTGCCTGGCATGCACAAGGATGTGAGTTCAAACCGCATCACTACATATACAACAAAGTGTTGGAGCAATGAAGGCCAATGAAAAACTAAGTAAAATTGATTCTCTCACTGTCCCTCTTTTAAAAAAACATGAATTTCTTAAGTTGATTTAAATAGGATTAAAAATGCAAATGGATCGCTAAAATCTAGACCTTGTTCAGTATAATTATACAGTTCTGTGAACTCCAGCAGTATAAATACATAAATGGAAGCCTCAACAAATATAAAGAAGAATGCATATAATGTCAAAGCAGAGATGGGCATGGTACACACTTAAGCTTCAAAATGGCAAAGATTACCACCTGAGACAGAGGCAAGCAACAGCTTTTCCCTTGGAGTCCCCACAAGGAACTAACCTTCTGATGCCTTGATTGCAAATTTCTAGCCACCTTAACTGTGAGGGAATTATTTCCATTAAGTCATTCAACCTTGTGCTAATTTGACATGGCAGCTCTAGGAAGTTAATACACTGGTGAAAATATGGACCATTGCAAACTAGGACAGCAGACCAGAGAAAATTGAAACCCAAGTGTTTTCAGAGGTGAGATCTAGAAGCAAGCAGATTAACATAGCAAAACCTCATAAAGACTCAGGAATTTCTAGCTCCATGCTTTCCCAAAAAGAATGAGTTGAAAAGATGTCATTAGGAGTCCCATTAGCAGACAGACTCCTATATCTTATTTCTCATTTCCAATTTCCCTACCTCCTATTTCCAACCTGGAACCTGAAAGATTATTTCCTTTTGGAAATATTGAACCAGGAGGACTGTGGATTCAGGGGCAGCAGACGTGGCTGAAGGCAAAGATGGCCTAATGAAGCAGTGGTTTAAGTGAAAATCTATCTGAAGGTTAACTTTATGTGTCAACACAACTGGATCTCAAGACATCCAAATAGTTGGATAAACATTGCTTCTGAGCATGTCTGGGAGCACTACCTCCAGTGCGCCAGCATGTCCTGTGGTGCTAAAAGGGGACAGAGAATGAATCTGAGGGAAGTAAAAGTGTGGGGGAAGCTAGGGGCCACTCTACTATACAGGATTGAAGCCCTGAGCTGCACGCCTTTTATTCCCAAGAAAATGTGATCTTCAGTCAATCAGCAGGAGATAGCTACAAGCCAATATCCCCTTAATTCTCTACATCTGTGGAAGGGCCTCTGTCCCGGGCAAGCCTCCACCTCATACTGCCAGGAGACACACCTAAGCAAGCTCCCTGGCCTCGTGCCCACGCATAGAGACCAGGTGCACTTCAGACCTACCCTGAGGAAAACAATGGGTTCCCACAGGTGAGGGTAACAAATAAAGCAGACTGCCCTCATCCAGGTGGTAGAAGTTATCCAATCCATTCAAGGTCTGAATAAAACCCACAAGAAGCGGAAGGGAGAACTCATTCTGTCTCTGCCAGACTCCTTGAGCTGGTCCATCTTTACCTGCCCTTAGCGATCCTGTCAGGAGAGAAGAATTCAAAGAGTTCCCAGAGAAAAGGGGGAAATTTGCTCAGAACCAGCAGGGTTCTGGACTTACCTGATGGAAAAGAACCTTACCACATGCCAGTCAGAGGCATTGACAAATTTATTGAAAATAAATATTCGAGGGAGAATACAAGCCATCTCAAGAGTGAGAGATATGGTTTTGGGTTCCCTGGATCTCCTTTTAAAGGAAACTTGGTGATATGCGATTATGGAAAGGTATGCAGGAAAGATATCAGTTCAGTGATCTCTAAGACAGTTTCTAGTGGTCTAATCCATCTCAGGATCTTCAAGGTTGATGTGATCTTCATTATCTGATAATAGATAGAGCTGGAGGCTAGAGCTGTGGCTCAGCAGTTACAGCACTTGCCTGGCATGCACAAGGATGCAGGTTCAAACCCCAGCACCATGTACACAACCAAGTGTCAGGGCAATGAAAGTCACATGAAAAACTAAATAAAACTGATTCTCTTTCTACTATTTCTCTCTTTAAAAAAAAGTCCCCTAAATTATGTGCTAGAGAGTCCCCTAAATTATGGGCTCCTCAAGATATCATTTATTTCTTGGCAGGAGGGGTTAGCTTTTCATGACTGTGACCAAAATACCTGACAAGAGCAACTTAGAGAAGGAAAAGTTAATTTTGGCTTGCAGCTTCTGAGGTTCAATCCATGGTCAGCCAACTCCATAGCTCTGGGTCCAAGGTGAAGAAGAACACCATGGTGAAGGGCATGGCAGCCAGAAAAGCAAGGCTTATGAGAAGGGGTCCCCCCCAGTGACCCACCTTCTCCAGTCACACCCCCATCTCCCTACAGTTTACCACACAATCAGTCCATTCAAACAAGGATGAACTGATTAGGTTACAGCTCTCACAATCCAATTATTTCACCTCTGAATATTCCTACATTAGCACAGGAGCTTTTTGACAGACACCTCATACCCAAACCATAATAGGGGGTTAGTGGTAGATGGGGAGATTTACAGATTTCTCTAGAATTTAGGAGTAACAGACCTGGGAGATTAGCTTGAGGAGAGACAGGCCTAGAAGAGTATGTGGAACCTATGAATAAAGATCTTTTCTCCTTGTCCTTCCTTTTCTAACTTTCTGCTTATTTCTTGTTCCTTCTATCCTGTCTCAACACTAGGTCACAGTCCTTTAGACTAGGACTAGAATCAGCTCCCCATCAGTAACCTGGCTATCAGAGCTTCAAACCACAGCACCTGCTTTCCTGGATCTTCAGATGGCAGACAATAATTTGTGGCACCTTGTGAGACTTTTCAGCATGTCCCTCCCCCACCACACCAGTTGTGTGAAGTGATGATAATGTATTGGTTCTGTTTCTCTGGAGAACCCTAATATGGTGTATATACTAAAATTAAGATTCCCAGCTTCCTTTTCCATCATACTCCAAGGAAGTTGTGTATTCTCAAAGCAGGTAATTAGAAAAGTATTCTCCAGAAGGAGACAAACAGGCCCTTTCCCCATTATACAATTTTCCTAGAAGTTGACAAGCCTTCCTAAGCCCACCAAGTACTATTTTAGAGCAAAACTTTTACACAGTTGAATCAATAGCAGGCTCATCACACAAGTTGAGGAAAGCTTCTAGAATGAAGGACAGAGACCAAATATAAACAGCCAACCAAAAAACTCAAAAGAATCAAAGTCAATGCAGAGATATGAGGCATTTTTAAAACCCTACAATTTATGTCTTTATAGATAAAAGCAATATCCATGAGAAAAAATCACATGATATAAAATATTGAAATATAATAAAAGAAATACATTTGTCTAGTGGAGAAAGTCACAAAGGAGAAGAAATGAAAAGAAAAAAGAAACCTCAGTCAAGAAAGTTTACTATCTGAATAACTAATTACTTAAAAAGAAAAGCTTCAAGGCTAGGGGCAGGGTGGAGAAAATTATCAAATAACTAATACCAGAAAAGGTCAGGGAACTAAAGAACATGTGTTTCAAGGTTGAAAATAGCCAACCAAGTGTGAACTCAATAAAAATGAGAAAAGATCCTTAAGCAAGATATACACAATTGTCTTAGAATGCTATGAATTAAAGGGATTTCCTAACACTTCTTGAGACAAAAGACAGGTCAATATGGCAGTGATGGGTCAGTGCCTCTCAAACTTTGTAAAAATCAGATATTGCTGCAATAAATCAGGGTAGGTAGGACCTGAGATTCCACTTTTTAACGACTTCCCTCAAAATGCTGGTGCTGCTGGTTCTGGAACTACATTTGGATAGCATAGATTTAGAAAACAAATTTTACTAAAAATGCCTGGTGGGGAGTGGGATAAAAGAGTTTTTAAAGGGAGATTGATTTTATTTCTGGGAGATAACAGGGATAAATTAGTGTAAGGCAATTATGGTACAGTAGGGGAGGGAGAGGATAAAGGAGGGCGAAAGATTAATCTTTTAAATAAATACAAATGGCTGAGTGCGGTGGCGGGCGCCTATAATACCAGGGGCTGGGGAGGCTGAGGCAGGAGGATAGCAGGTTGAAAGGCAGCCTCAAGAAACTTTGTGAAACCCTATCTCAAAACAACAGGTTGGGGATGAGGCTCAATGGTAAAGCGCCCCTGGGTTCAATCCACAGTACTGAATAAATAAACAAAAACGAAGAAAAAAACGATAAAGAGGCTTAAGTGAGGGCACAGCCTGAAAGTGAGATAGGGATTTAGGATAAAGAGCGAAATATTGAATCTTGGGGATTCCGCCATTCAGATGCGGAAGGCATAGCTGTAAATCTTGAGCAACCGGCCCATGACTCTGTAAACCGAGGAAATTCCGCAGGCACAGGATAAGTGGCGCAAAACTGTACAACCATCCTGGATCCGCCTCCAGTCTGGCCCCTGATGCAGCCCTTCTATAAATATTGAGCCCCTAGCCCAAGTGGCTGCTGCGTCTCCAGAGACAGCCCACATTCTTGACAGTATCTACCTTACCTAAAAACCTGTGTCCTTGCCTGTCCGGCTCTCGCTGAAATTCTTTTCTGTCAGGTACGCCCAGGACCTGAGCTGAGGTCCCCGCTCCTGCGGGACCTTCTGAGGAACTCCTCAGACCTTTCTCTGGAGACACCTCTTCACCGGTGAGAAAGGAGGGCAAGGCCAGACATTCAACCTCGTCAACAGTGAACACCTCAGGTCCCGTTTCAAAATTCTTATTTTTACTTTGAGACAGGGTCTTGTTAAGTTGCCGAGGCTGTCCTCCAACTTACAATCCTCCTGTGTCAGCCTCTCCAATCGCTGGGATTACAGGCATGTGCCAAGTCACAGCGCCCCGCTTCAGGTCCGCCTAAACCGACCCCGCAGCATCCCTGACAGGTGCCCCAAGGCCAGTGAGCCCAGCACCCTGCGAGGCGAGCTGCACCTGACAGAGGAGGGGGTGGGCGGGGCCTCCGCCGGCTCCTCGCCTCGGGGGCGGGGCAATGGGCGGAGCCTCTGCTCTAAATCGGCGCGCCCGGGCCAGCGCGAGGCTTCGGATTGGTGACTTTTAACCCGGAAGCAGTCGGCAGCCTTCGGAAGCAGCGGGATCTCGGGGCTCCGCGGGCGCTGCAGCTGCAGAATGGTCGGCGGCGGCGGAAAGCGCAGGCCCGGCGGGGAGGGGCAGCAGGTACTGCCTGGAAGGCGTGCGGGCTCCGCGGGGAGCTTTAGGTGATAGCCGGCGCACCTGGGGGCAGCAGGTTTCGTTCACCGGGTAATCATTGAGTGCCTGCTGTGTGCCTGCCACAGGGAGCCGTCTGCTCCAAGGCCCCCGCCCAAGGCCGCTGTTTCCCGCCCTGCTGGGATTGGACTTGGAAATTACTGCCTATACATCTGCTGCTGGATTTTTCTTGGCGCAGTACTTGGGGAAGCAGATTAAACCAACCATTCATTCACCCAGCCACGTTGAATGGAAACCGGCTCCATGCCAGACCCTGTGCCCGGTGTCGCGGGTTCAGGATGAGCCCGTCAGTCCGTGCACAGGTGGAGCCCCGAGCCTCAAGGACCCGGCACAAGTGAAGAAACTTTTTGTGGCAACTTTTTGCCACCGCGTTTATAACGCTGGCATGTAGAAAGTGCTTTGGAGGAGGATTTATTAGATTCCAGGGGATTGCGAAAGAGGACTTTTAAGACAATTCTCATTTGAAAATGGTGTTTGAAGGCAGAGAGGGGGAGAAAAAGATCCCTTGAAATAGAAGTGTAGGGAACTTGGGGACACAAAGGAACATTCGACCTGGCTGGAGCCTGGGGGATGGGAACATAAGGCCTGATCTCTCAACTACTGAAGGAGTTGGACAGAAAGTGTGTTCATTATCTTAAATCTTTACACGGTTTCCGGAGCCCTATAAGCACTGCACTATGAGGGAATTAGGAAAGGAGTGTCACTGTGATAACCAGCGTTTTTTAAAAATTACTCTGGCTAAATTTTAAAGTGGGCAGGGGGTAACATTGTTAGAAAGCTTAATTAACTGCTGAGAGGGCTGTGGTTACAGGCATTCTTCATATGGATGCATGCTTTCTAGGACCACCAGGCTAAGAGTGAAGTCCGAAGGAGGCAGCTGTCTCAACTTTTCGGTTGTTAAGGATTTGGAAATGCTGAACTAGTGTGTAGGTAAAGGCAAAACTGAAAAACCTCTCTGAAACTATAGTGAAGAGCTGCTTTGGATTAATAAATAAAATACCAAAGGTGAAGATGATCCTGTAAGGACTATCTGTAGCTGACAATAATAGCAGATTGTCCTGCCTTTTTTTTTTTTTTTAAAGGAGGGACAGAGAGAAAGAGAATCGATTTCATTTAGTCTTTCATGTGGTTTTCGTTGCTACAACGTTTTGTTGTTTATCTGGTGCTGGGCTTCAAACCTGTGTCCTTGCACATGCCAGGCAAGTCCTGTAACCTCTGAGCCACCACCCCAACCCCATGTTCTGCTTATTTTTAAATACAGCTTATTCCTCATAACAATCTGGTGCTTCAGGTACTTCATAGGCCTTATTTGGAGATGAGAGAACAAGGCACTGAAAGGTTAAGTAACTTGCTCTGGAACCAGTGGAGTCAGAAGTTAACCTAGGCAAACCAACCATTATACAGCCTTTTAGCAAGGCATATTAAGGCTTTTCTTAGCATCTTAAGTTTCAGCCAAAGACAGTTAAAAAACCAAGAGATGATAGATCAGGACTTCATATGTTCCTACTGTTCTTATTTGTAGTTGGAGAAGCAACATAAGGTAGTTAAGAATCTGTTCTGGAGCCAGTTTAAACCTGGGGTTAAACCTGTGCTTTTCAACTTTTTAGTTAGGGACATAGGGAGATGAGGACATCTGTCCTCATCTGCAAAGTGTGGATGGTGGATAGTAGTATTAAGTCATAAGGTAGTGGTAAGGATAAAATGAGTTAATCTGTAGAAAGTGCTTAGAACGGTGGTAAGACAAATGGATAATAAATATTGTTTTTACAATTGCCTTTATTAAGTGATTGCTAGTGACATTTTTTTAAAAGAGAAGTACAGTGAGAGAATCAATTTTGAGTTTTTCACATGGCTTTCATTGCTCTGACAGTTGTGTACATGGGTGCTGGGGTTTGAACCCCTGTACTTGTGCATGCTGGGCAAGCGGCATTACTACCAAGCCACCACTCCAGTCCCCTATTGACTTTATTTTTGGATTCATATTTCAATACTTTGTTCAATTTAATGTTTTAATGACCTCAGATAGATGTGTTATAAGCCTGGCTATCATAAATTTATTGGTCAATTCCTGGTCCTCTTTTAACTTGTTTATTTAGTAATATAACAACTGTGAGCCCAAATCCCAATTGAGCTGAAACACCAACTAACTCTTCATCTACACCTGTACCTCCCCTGTCCTTCTTATCTAACTTCTTATAGTTCCTATTCAGTGTAGCTGTCATTCTGAATTTTGTTTTCTCTTGCCTTTGTTTTATATTTATTTCCTGTGAATGTATACATAATGCCTTTGTAGTTTATGAACATCATAAAAAGGGTATCATACTACATTTTTTTTATACTGTTTGAACCCAGAGACTCAAGAATGCTAACTAAGCTAGTGCTCTGCCACTAAGCTATGACTCAGTCCTTACTTTTTATTTGGAGACAGCATCTTACCAAGTTGCCAGGCTGACCTTGAGCTTGCAGTCATGCCTCAGCCTCCAGTAGCTGGGATTATAGGAATGTGCCACCATACCAGCATCAAACTACATACAATCTGGATGATTTTTTCTTCATTAGATTCTATATTAGGATAGGTCTATATTGTCATGTAACTAACTATATTTCCTTTTCACTAAGTGTAATGTTCCATTGTTGGAAAGCCTTATAACTGTCTCTTCTCTTGTCAATAGACAGTTCATTCATTCTGATTTTTTGCTGTTGGAACAGTGCCATCCTGAGCATTGTTATTTGTATCAACTAATTCATAAACACATTTTATAAACTGATGCACAAAATAACATTAATAAACTTCTGGGAAAATGGAAGAATATAAATATATGAAATATCTAGGTCAGAATTCTCTACTTTAGCACTAGTCACATTTGTGACCAGATAAAAGTTTATTGAGGGGATCCATCCTGTGTATTGTAGAAAGCTTAGCTTCCATGGCCTCTGCCTCATTAGATGCCACTATAACCTTGCCCCCTAATTTGTGCCAACCAAAAGGGTCTCCGGACATTATTAAATGACCTTTGGCATGGGGAGGAGGAGAACAGATGGTTCCCTGCTTGGGAACCATTGATTTAGGTAGAAAGGAAGAATAAAATGAAAAGAACTTAATCTAAAAAGAAAGGATCTAGGTTCCTATAAAGAAAAATAGTGCTACATAGAAAACTAAAGATAGGTGTCCTACAGCTAAGCATGTTATCTTTGCAGAAATTTATTAGATATCTAATAAGCTTTGTAAAATGTACCGTATATTGCAGAGGTGCTAGAAAGATGTTTGATAACGTACTTCTGGCATTAAAAGGCCTTTTCTGAAATGATTGGATTTTGGGCTCAGAGTTTAGTGCTAGACTTGTTAGGGACTATAGGTGCTTGACCTTGTTGCTAACCTCTGTCTTCATTTGAATGTCAAAAGGGAAAAACTAGTTCTTAAACACTAGGTTCAATAATGCTTGTAGTAAATAACCCTGAGGCAACTCTGGTACCCTTCTCTGAAAAAAGCTTTTTAATTTATTAATCCCCTTATATTCAGTTATTTATATTTGCTTTTGGTAGGATGGATGACCTTTTTTTGCGGGGGTGGGTACTAGGGATTGAATCTGGGGGTGTTTAACCTCTGATGTACATCCTGCACCCCCCCCCTTTTTTTTTTTTTTTGAGACAGGGTTTTACTAGGTTGCTTAGGGCTTTGCTAACTTGTTGAGGCTAGTTGCAACAACTCAGCCTCCTGAGTCATTAGGAGTACGGGTTTGGGCCACCAGGCTCAACAATGGTCAATGACTTATTTTTAAAAAGCTTGGTGACATTTTTGTTAACCAAAAGAGGCAAAACCTGCCTTTTATTTCCTGTTTCCTGCTTTTTATTCACTTTTACTTTTTTCTTTTGTTTTGTTTCCATTATCTTGGAGAAATGTACTTAGGCTTGCCATGTGTATTCCTCCTAACCACCATATACACTGTTCATTATTATTGGTTCAAAAGAATCCCAGGCCTTCACTCACAAATACCACTTAGAGTGTTTAGCTGAGTGTGGAGGTACACATCAGTAATCCCAGTGACTCAGGAGGCTGAGTCAGGAGGATCACAAGTTTGAGAACAGCCTGAGCAACTAAGCAGGACCCTATCTCAAAAATAAGAAAAAAGCTGGGGATGTAGCTCAGTGGTAGAGTGTTCCTGGGTTCAATCCCCAGTACCAAAAAAAAACTTGTTTAAAAGCACATATACACACATAGCTCACAGAGATGGGTGAATAAGAATGAGCAATGGTGCTATGCAAGGGGCATTGCTGCAGTTGCTTTTGGAGACCTAAAGTTGTACTTGCCAAATTTTCAGTGTGAAAAGACAACTGATGTGAAGAAGAGTAAATCCTGTGAAGCTGATGTCTCCAGTGACCTTCGCAAAGAGATAGAAAATCATTATAAGCTTTCCCTACCTGAGGATTTCTACCACTTCTGGAAGTTCTGTGAAGAACTTGATCCTGAAAAGCCAGCTGGTGAGTTGTTCCGGAATTATTCTGCTTCTACAAGTGCAAAAGATAGTAGGAACCTGGACTAAAGATAAAATCGGTTCACAGAAAAAAAGAACATTTTAAATGTTTCTAATAAGAGAAATGTAAGATAATACCACGCCACTGTCACCTATATACTAACAAAGTTTCATGACATGCATTGATATGAGAGTGAAAGAAAACATTTCACTTGTCTTATGATCTAAGTAAAGTAAGTTTATGTTCAAGGACATTTATTGAAATGGAATTGGCTAAATGTCCATCAACTATATATCTACTCAATGTATATTCATAGTTTGAGGCATATTTTTAGTAAACAATAAAGTATCATGCCTAAAATATGTTAAAAAAGAAAAGTGTATAATTTATGCTATCAGTATTTCTTTAAAGGTCAGGGATACAACACTCATATCCTTTATTCTTCATATGCTTATTCTGTTTCTAAAAGTCAATACGAAAGATTGATAGTGGTTTACATTGGAGTGACTTTTCACCATAAACTGTTTTGTACAATTTAAAATTTTTAACTAGTAAGCACTTTCATGTATGTGGAAATCTATATTCCTGTATGCTCTGAATTTGGGCAGTATATCTGAACACTTAAATTATGTAGCATATTCTCTTAAATATGGTGATGGTAGTGTGCAAACATCAGCCCAGATGTTCACTGAAGTTTTTTTTTTTTAAAGAGAGTCAATTTCATTTTTTCATGAGTTTTTCTTTTTCCTCTACTTAACTGTGTATGTGGATTGAACCCCAGGTCCTCGCACATTCCAGGCAAGCGCTTTACCACCGAGCCACTGCTTCAGCCCTCACTGAAGTGTTTTTAGGATAGAAAAACTTAGAAATAGTAAATATCCATTAGTAGGAGAATAGATGAATGTCACCCATTTGATAATTCATATAGTACTACATTAAAAGTTGTAAAACAGCAAAAGCCTAAGAAAATATTCAGAAAATTTAAATGGGGACAGGATAGAGGACAAAAAGCAGATTATAAAATATCATGTTCTCACTTTTAAAATATTTATATCTGTTCATAGTAGAGGAAAGTATGAAAATTTTACTGTATACCAGACTGTTAACCTTATTATCTCTGGTGAGGTGGAGTTTGGTGTCCTTATTGTTTGAAAATGAACATGTGCTACCTTATGCTCCAGCTAAGCTGAACTATCTCCCCCTGCTCAAACTGTTTCCATGCTTTTATTCACCTTGTTAACTCTTCAAAGAATTGTCTTGCTCTTTTGCATCCCTATCTCCTTATATAACTGGCCCCTGCCCGGTGCGCTTGCCTCCTCATAGAGAAGTAGCAAGGACCCATCTAAAGTTATAAGTTGTATGTTTGCACAGTTTTCATGACTTTGAGGTTTTATGTACTACTCTGTAATCTGTGAATGGAGAAAGAGAATGGAATCAAGGAGTGTTAGGGTTAGCCACATAGATTATCAGTTAGTCAAATAAGTCTGAAGTGATAATTAACTGAGGTAAAGAGAAAAGGAAGGAAGTGTTTTGCCATTTTTTTTTTTTTTTTGATGCCAGGGATTGAACCCCAGCAATGCATAACCACTGAGCTACATCCCCAGCCCTTTTTATTTTGTGTTTTGAGACAGAGTCTCACTCTGTTACTCAAAGCCTCACTAAGTTGCTGAGGCTGGCTTTGAACCTATGATCCTCCTGCCTCAGCCTCCCGAGTCCTTGGGATTACAAACATGCACCGCTATACCTGCCTGTTTTTTGTTTTTGTTTTTGTTTTTGTTTTTAAGAGAGAGAGAATGAATTTTCTATTTAGTTTTTCATCTGGCCTTTGTTGCTCCAAAACTTAGTTGTGTGTGTGGTGCTGGGGTTTGAACCCTCATCTTCATGCATGCCAGGCAAGCACTGGAACTGCTAAGCCACCATTCCAGCCCTGTTTAACCATTCTTAATCCGTGCTTTTTTGCTGTCTTTTGTCTCTTAAACTATGAGTTTGAAGCTGATAGCAGAGTAGTAAGGAAGCAAGATGAGTGTTCCTGGCTCTGTTTGCCTACAGAAGTTTAGAAGTCTTACTTTGGCTGAAATAAGAACCAACAGAAATGTTTGAAATGTTAAGCTAAATCATTAGTAAAGTTAAGAGGAAATCCAAAACGTTAATGTCTGATTTCTTTTCCATGGAGTGTTTACAACTAATATCTTCACATAGGACTAAGGATTTTTTTTTCTTTTTGCTTTAGAAGCTCTTTAGAAACAATTGCTTATAAGTAGTTTACTAACAAGTAGTTTACTATTTGCCTTCAGAAAGTATTGCCTAAATAAACCTATTTTCTTTATAGATTCACTTTCTGCAAGTCTTGGACTTCGATTAGTGGGTCCTTATGATATCCTGGCTGGAAAACATAAAATGAAAAAAAAATCAATAGGCTTGAACTTCAATCTTCACTGGAGGTTTTACTATGATCCTCCTGAGTTCCAGACCATTATTATTGGAGATGATAAAACTCAGTACCACATGGGGTATTTCAGGTAAAGGATCTTCTCTTTTTCTCTTTTAAAATATGGCTATTGTCCTGCTAATGAGTATAAATACATTGACTGGCATTACCAAGGTGAAAGTCCTGTTTTCCCCTTGTTGGAACTTGAACTGTCTGTTGTCCTTGCTATTATAACCTTTTTAAACTATCCTAGGATAAGTTAAAACTCACTAATTTTTTTTTTCCCCCTTTTTCGTTTGTGGGTATAAACTTTTTTTCCCTTTTGGGTTCAGAAAGATAATTTAAAACAGCTGCCTTGACTTAAATAAACCGAGTGCTTCCAGGGGACGGAGTGGCAGCTGCTAGTTTACAATGGGCTCTAGAGTTGGAAAAACTGGTCCTATTCATTATCCTGGTGACTCTCTATGAGTCATTAGTGTCTATGGTTTTCTGTGACTCAGTTTCCTCCCCTAAAACAGTGGAGATAGTAATTGTATGTACCTGATAGGAATGTTATGAGGATTAAATGAATGTTAAGAAATGAAGTAGCTTGAGGGAGAAAATACGTCGTCCACAGTTAACAGTAGAGATGCTCTCCTTTAGAGATTAAGTGTAAGATAATAGAGGAAGAGTTGAAATTTGCCCAGGAAGAACTATTATTCAGAGAAATTCTCATGGAGCTAGAAATTGGGTCATGTGGATTCTTTTTCTGGCTTTGACATTAACTTACTAGGACCCAGGACAAGTAACTTAACCTCTCTGTTCTGGCTTCCTCACTTTTAAAACAAAAGGATTTGAAGTAATTCTGGTTTAAGAACATATGCATATCATTACTTTATATTCATTTATGATTATTCAGTAACTCCTTAATAAAAAAATAAAAGGATTTGATTATAGATGAGTATAGTTGTTTCATCTCTAATATTTATAATCTGTCCTGTTTTTTACCTTTTTTTATTTAAAGAGAGGGACAGTGAGAGAGAATCAATTTTAGTTTTTCATGTGGCTTTCGTTGCTCTGACACTTCATTGTGTTCATGGTGCTGGGGTTTGAACCTGCCTCCTTGTACAGGTCAGGCAAGTGCCTTAACGCTGAGCCACCGCTCCATCCCTACTGTTCATTTTTTTTTTTTTTAACAGACTCTAAAATGGTAGTGATCCACGATTGTGTGCAATTCTTCCTACTTCTTTTGACAGGCCTTATTCCCCTTTTCTTTTTGTTTGGGTGTAAAAGTAACTATAGGGACCAAAAATCTTAATTTTAGTTTCTGTTGTATAAACTTCATCATAGATATTCCTAAGAAACTTAGAGCTAAAACCTAGCAAATTTGCTTCAGTTATTATAGGTATAAATTATTGTCTACATACCTAAAATTTTAGTTAACTGATAAAAAAATTAGGAATAGCTGAATTTTTAATCTTTTCTTAAAACAGGGATTCTCCTGATGAACTTCCTGTATATGTTGGTACAAATGAAGCAAAGAAAAATTGTATAATTGTTCAAAATGGAGATAATGTTTTTGCTGCAGTCAAGTAAGAAAATATTTCAATTCTCCTATTTATAATTAAGTGACTGTACATTTAGTCTATTTCAAAGGGGGATTGTGGTAATCCAAAAGTTGCAGATTTCTAGAGAGCATTTCTATGACTCTGGTAAACAATCTTGTACATACTTGCTATTCTTCACCAAAAAAAATTTGATGTAACTAGTTACTTAATGAAAATATTGCTTAATCTTGGACTAGGCATATAGCTCACTGATAGAACATTTGCCTAGCCTATGCAAGGCCCTGGATTACTATTCTTAGCACCACACAGACAAAACAAACAATAACAATAACAAATATATATATATAATATTATGTTTATATAAATATTTTATATTTTATATTATATATAATATAAATAACATATTATAAATATTATATAATATATTATAACATTTATATTGTATATAATATAAATAATATTTTATAATATAAATATGTAATATTTATATCAAATAGTGAAGCAGACCATTGGGCGATTAGGTATGAAGCTGAGACAAAGTTTAATTAACTACTATAAAGATAGTAATAGTTGGTAAAAGGCTCGATGGCTGTACAAGAACTTTCTAGAAAGACTGCAAAGGAGAATGTTTTAGGAAACGGAATAGTGTATTCCATACTTTGATATGAAAAGTGTGGAAATATGTGGCTAAGAGTACTTGAAGGCTTTATAAGCAGTGCTAGAGAGCTTGAGAATGACTGAAGATTGATTCACATAGGCCTGACATGATCAAATTTGCTTTTTATGGCTGATATATATTCTCTTGGTATACAATTGATTATTGAAGGTAAGATTTATTGTAACTGTGTGTTGCAATCAGGAGGTACTGGTTTGGGTGGTGTGGATTTCTGTGGCACTAATAGCTCTCTGAACCCTGAGTAAGTTGATTATGCTTTGTTTCAGGATATATAAAAAGGAGTGAAGAATAGCATCCACTATAAATGTTCTAAGCTTTTTATAATACTCAGCCTATGGCAGAGTCTTAGTGGACACTATGAACTCTCAAATGCAGGCAGCAAATAGAAGTATTTCTTCCTGGGACCTGGCACTGTCTACAAAGGAAGGGTACATGTGTTCAAGTACCACTCCAACTCTTCATTTTACTCTTGACCTTCTGCCTGCTGACAAAAATCTTAACCTGCTTATGATAAATACAAAATTATTTCTGGCATTAACATATTGTAATCTTCATATTCCTTTAAAAACTACTTTTGTCTGTGCTTTTTTATAAGCTTATAAAGTAGCTCTGATTTTCTTCTGTTTTCCAAATTTATCTTAATACAGATTTGAAGTGTACATTTTAAAAGATCTTTTGACCCTAAGTATTATTTATAACAGTGTCCTCTGGCTTTTTAAAAATAAAAAATCTTTTTTGGTATCTACATACTACTTTTACCCCCACCTTCCCTTAAAGAGAGAATCAATTTTGTCTTTTTTTTTTTTTTCTGACAATTAGTGGTGCTGAGGTTCCACCTGGGTCCTGTTGCATGCCAGGCAAAGTGCTCTACTGCTGAGCCACCTCTCTAGCCCCTACTTTTATGCCATACCAGACTTCTCCAAAGTAGTATGGCATGTCTTAATATTTAAGCAATGCTTAAAACTAAATATCAGCTTTTGAAGTAGCTCTTACCCCTCTAATATCTATAATTAAGACATAAATTTGAATTATATTTGCTATGTCTGTGACTGGTAGCTTTTTGTTAATCTTTCTTTTCCCTTGTTTGATAACTTAGGAATTTTGAGAGAGCCATTAATGATTCTGCAGACTTTCTTGCATGGGATTTGGTGTTTATATTTTAGTTCTGCTAGTTTGTTCATACTTAGTATAGTGATCAGCAATGTAATTTGGGCTTTTACTTTTTTCCCCAGATTATTTTTGATGAAAAAACTTAAAGAAGTAACAGACAAAAAGAAAACCAATCTGTTGAAAAACATTGATGAAAAACTCACAGAAGTGGCCAGAAAACTGGGGTACTCACTTGAACAGAGAACCATGAAGATGAAACAGAGAGATAAGAAGGTACGATTTCAGTCTGTTCATCTCTGACTGCTAATGCTCTTTAGCAGATATTTTCCTCTTAGTTCCTCTGCACCTACACCTTCCCTATGGATGCTGTCCTTCAGTGAACTCCTTGGGTGGGGTCAGATGGACTCTGTAGGTTGGTACACAGGATAAGTCACTTACTTGTTTCAATATTTACTACTCTTTTAAAAAATCTGGTTATATCAGTTAATCATTTCTTAAAGTTAAGTGAAAGCAGCTTTGTATATGATATAATTACTTAAATTTCTTTTTTTAATGCTATGGTGTGTGGATTAGTGCCAGGTTTATTTTTAGATGGGGTAGTTTTGTAAAGATAGGCTTTAGAGTGGTTTGGTTAAGGACCTCCAAGAGAGTTCTGTTTTGAAAGACAGTTTGTATTAAGGTTTAATTTTCTCCAGTAAACATGTGTAAACAGTCCTCCTTCCTTTTTCCTTATTCATCCTGTTATCATTTCCTTTTACGTCTAATGCCACAGCGTGAGGAAAGGTAAAAGAAGCAAGTACTTTTGGGTTTTTGATCCTTTTGGTTTTTCATTTGTAAATTTCAGGGTAAGTTAATGATACTAGAAGAATTATGCTTTGCTATAAAAAGTCTGCTATGGGAGTTCCTTTTAATAACCTTGGGGGAGGAAAGACATTTGTCATTGAAATGAGAGCTCGCTGTCCTCCTCCAGCCTCTCGCTGTTGTCGGCTGGAGCTGGTTCATCTGACATTCTAAGCCAAATGAGGTACTTGTTACGCTAAATAACCTAGTATTAGTGACAAGTGTGTAGTAGTTATTGAAAATCCTGCTTTACTTCCTCTGAACTTGATTCAGCTGCAGGGGTAGTGATATTCTAAGTTGTAGGTACTAAATTGTGGTCTTATCAGTTCTTTAGTCCTAAAGACCAAAAATAGTTCATAAAACTGTGCATTGTAATGAATCTCATTACAATATGGCATTTTTTAAAATTACTTTTAAGATTTTATGTTGCTATTTTACCTTTCTAGTTATTGTAGGAAATTTCTTCTATCTTCCCCACCAACCCCCTTTGGTACTGCGGATTGAATCCAGGGGCGTTCTACCACTGAGATACAGCTGTACCCTTTTTAATTTTTATTTTTATTTTGATACAGGGTCTCACTAAGTTGCTGAGGCTGGCATTGAACTTGTGATCTTCCTGTTTCAGCTTCCCAAATTGCGAGGATTACAAGCATGTGCCACCTTGCCCAGCTTCTTCTGCCTTATGACTATAAGAATAGCAATTTTGTCATTATTTTATATTCCTAATTAGTCTTGACTAAAGACAGCTTCTGTGGTTTTAATAGTTGTTAGCAAATTCCTTTTTCTGTGTACTTTATTGGTGCATATAATTATACATAAAGGTGGGGTTGTTACATATTCATACATGTACACAGTATAATAATATAATTTGGCCGGTGTCAATTCCCACTTTTTCCTGGTTCCCTCCCCTTTTTTGTCCCTCTGGTTCCAGTCCTCTACACAGCCAATCTCCCTTTAGATTTCATGAGACAACCTCCCCCCCTCCACAGCTTTTCCTTTTTCCTCTCTAGCTTCCACATGTGAGAGAAAACATAGAACCCTTCATTTTCTGAGTGGTGCTTATTTTGCTAACATAATATTCTCAAGTTCCATCCATTTTTTTGGTAAATGCTGTAATTTCATTCCTCTTTATGACTGACTAAAACTCCACTGTGTATATATATCACATTTTCTTTATCCATTCATCCACTGATGGACATCCTGGTTGGTTCTATAGTTTGGCTAATGTGAATTGTGCTGCTATAAACATGGGTATGCATGTATTGCTATAGTATGCTGACTTTATTTTTTTAGGATAAATACCAAGGATTGGTATATATTACAAATTCCTTATAGCCTTGTTTTATTTTTCTATCAACAATAATTTATTTCAGAGCAGATTTCTTTAATTCTTCCCTATAACTATAAATAAGACAATTGGGATTTAAATTTCATGAATGTTTATCCTGGCCCATGAGATTTCTTTTTAGTGTTTGTTTTTTACGCAAACACAGATAATAAAAACAAATACAAAGAAAAAAACATGATTTTATACTTCCCTGTTGGTAAATATTTTATATCTTTTATTATATTTACATTTGTTTTTAAAATATTGATCTTTATTTAAGTCATATTTTTCAGTCCCCAAATTAATTTCCACTCATGTTAATGACTTTGTCCTTAAGTATGAGAGTAATAATAGAACCATTTTAACGTAATAGAGCACTGTATAAGGGTTTTTACACTGATAGTACTTTATAGTGCTTTGGAATGCAAAGTCTTGATATGAGTTACCTCATTTGACCTTCTGACAAATCTGCAAACAGTAGGAATCATCCTGTTTCACAGATAAGAACACTGAGGTTTATGGAGGCTTTATGTTTTGTCCAAAGTAATGAGTAATAGTAAGCTCACACCTTCCACATTTGATCTTTCCATTCCACCTTTTTGCTGATTACCTTCTTCCTACTTTACCTTTTTTACGCCCAAAATGAACATTGTTTTAAATAATGCTCTAAAATGAAGGCATCTCATTCTTACCACCTCTGATCTGCTGTATAGGGAAATCACTCGCCCTATACAGGATATCTGTAACAGAGCTTTCCTAAGTTGGTAATCCTATTCATCATAACACGAGGATTCTGATATTTGCCAATAGTTGGTTCCTCTTTATGGACAATTAGTCCAATTAATCATTGGAACAGTACATATATACAATGGTTTGGGGTGTATGTCCTTCAGCCTAAGTGGGAGAGAATAGTTAGCAAGTACCACCATTGTCCTTTTCTTTCATTGTCACTGTTTTATGACCTGCTTTTTACACTTGAAAATATATTATGAATATTACTCATAATAATGCTTTTGTATCTTTCTTTGCATACTTATCTGATTATTTCCTTAGAAGCAAGTCCTGCACATAGTATCCAAAGGGGTTTAAACCAGTTGCATGTCTATTTTACCTTTCTAGTTATTGTAGAATATTTCTTCTACCTTCCCCACCAACCCAAGTCCTTGATCTTATTTTTATTTATTTTTTAAAAATTTTTTGGAGACAAGGTCCTACTAAGTTGTCCAGGCTAACTTAGGACTTACAATCCTCTTGCCTCAGCCTCCTGAGTTGCTGGGATTACCGGCTGTGGCCATCAGTAAAAGATAATGAAAGAAGCAAGAGTGGGCATGTGAGAATGAAATAACAACATGCAGAGACATAGGTGAGAAACTTTTAAAATTACAGTTTCTATGCTGGGTGTCATGGTGCACACCTGTAATTCCATCTACGCAGGAGAATGGCCAGTCTGGACCCTGTCTCAAAATAAAATCGAAAGAAATGGGGATATATGTTAGTGGTAGAGTGTTTCCTAGCATACACGAGGCCCTGGGTTTGATTCCAGTATGCAAAGAAAAAGTTAATATCTGGACTGTGTCCTTCTGTCTTGGAAGCTCTCACTGGAATGCACAAAGAAGTAGAATATTAAAGCAGATGTTTTGTTAAGGAATGACCTTAAAATAACTCTACTAGGGTGAATAAAAGGAAGAATGTTAATGGGAAGAATTATTATGGTAGTGGTCATAGGTGGGTCTTTTTTTTGTCTCTGATAATCACCCCTTAATAAAAGACAAGGTTATATGCCTGCAAAGGGCACCACATAATTAGAAATATCTCTGATTTGGGGAAGTTTGTAAACAAACCTAAATTTTCCAGGTAAAAATAGGGAGTATATGAGTTAGGCAGGATAGACAAAAGGAATGCTGTCCTCTGCTTCTCACTTGAAAAAACAAAACAAAACACAACACCCAGTTCCTGTTCCTTCTATCTTCCTTTGAAACCCAGGAGCTTATGCTTTCTGCCTGGAAGATACATTGACCTTAGGGGAAACCAGTGTTGTGACCTGCCTCATGTATCAGGAAGAACTCCGGTTCTTTCCTAACAAATCAGATATAGACTTAAAATGACTAGCACAATTAATAAATGCCAATTATTTCACTTTTATAATTACTTAAAATTATAAATTAAGTGTTTGACTTTCAGCTAATTTTAAAGAAAAAAGTATTAAATTTTCACCCTAGAGTCCAAATTTTTCTGAAATAAACTGCCATTAAATGTTACATTTCAGCAGAAATGTTTAGGGTTTGTGTGCTTACTTTGCATTTTTCTCTTTTTCCTATGGTTTGGTATGATTTGGTCTGTTTGCCATGATTTAATTTCCTGTGTATCTCTTTCTTTAATTTAGGTTGTGACAAAGACCTTTCACAGTGCAGGTTTGGTTGTTCCAGTAGATAAAAATGATGTTGGGTACAGAGAGCTCCCTGAAACAGATGGTAATATATTTCATAAGTAAACATGTGCAAATATGTTAATATATATGGAGGAAGGTTTTCCTCATACTGGGAAATAGGTAATCATAAAAAGCAAATTCAGGGTTTAGTCAGTCATGCCTGAATTAAAACTGGGCTCAAAGCTGTATGACCTTATGCAAATTATTTAACCTCATGTAACTGTCTTTTTCATCTACAAAATGAGATTGATATTCACTTCATAGAGGTATTTGAGGAGTAAGAGTATATAAAGTGTTTAGCACATGGTGTTTGCCTCATACTTCTCAAAAGAAGTATGCTAATTATGTTTAAGAATTCAAAGTATTTAACCTGTTGCTTAAATTACTTTTTCTGATCTATTTCAGAACCTTTGACATAGTCAACTTGCAAAATAATGATTTTTTATTTTTTTTTTAATCAGGAGATCATGAGAGAATCAAGTTTATTTTTTTTCCATCTGGCCTTTGTTTCTATGACACTTGGTTGTACATGTGTTGCTAAGGTTTGAACCAGGGGTGTTCTACCATTGAGCTACAATTTTATTTTACAATTTTGAGTCAGGGTCTCCCTAAATTGCTAAGGGTGACCTTGCACTTGTGATCCTGCTGCCTCTATCTCCCAAATCCCGGGGATTACAGGTGCGGGCCACTGCACCTGGTTTATGGTGCAATCTTAATACCATGATTCATTATTTCAAATGCTATATACATGATGTTACATAATCTTTACCCAACTCTTTAGATTTTATTCCCATTCTCAGAAAGGTAATAGATCCACAGTGTTTATTAGCACTAGTAAATGAGGGAATTGGATCCCAAACTGTCTCTGATGGTAGAGTTGATACTGTTAACCAAAGTGAGAATAATTGCTCAGGCAGTTGCCTGATTCTTAGACAAAACCACTATGGTTTAGCTTAAGTATTCCCGTTGGCAAGTGACAGGATACAATAAGAATAAAGTATTAAAACTCCCAAATCATTAAATCAAGTGTTCTGAGTAGTAACACTTCAGCCTTCATTTTTGAGTCACTAAAGTCTTTACATAGGTGATAAAGATTGGACTTCTGTTAAGTGAATTTCTATAGAATGTATTATTGGTGGAAGAAAGTTTCATCATATTGACAGGTGAATATTTTCATCTGTTCTTCCAATTTTTTTTTTCTTTTTTAAGAAAGGGACAGGAGAGAGAAAGAGAATTAATTCTATTTATATTTTTCATCTGGCCTTTGCTTCTCCTCACTTAATTGTGTGTTTGGTGCTGGGGTTTGAATCTGTGTCCTCACAGCATGCCAGGCGAGCACTCCAACTCTGAGCCACCGCTCCAGCCCCTTCAATATTTTTCTAGCTCAGTATTCTTGAAATTTGCTTATTATTTTCCAGCCTATGTGATTAAAAATATGATACCAGAAAGTAATAAACCTTAAACTGTTTGCTAAAACAAGTAGATGTTTACTTCCATACCAATTCCAATTGATTTGTAGAGGTTGCCTCGAGCACTGTGGTGAGAAAGATTATAAGTATTCCAATCAATTAGGTCTATTTTGAGTATAAGAAGGAACCACTTATTTTCCAATAAGGTTTTGAAGGAAGCCTCCTTCTTTTCCTTGAAATGATTGGCATTGATTTTTCTAAAGAAAAAGATCGTGAAGCTTATTTAAAATTATTTAACTTAAAAAAAATTCATACCAGTTAAATATGTCACTCCCATTTTCAGCTACTTAGGAACAGAAGTTCCTAAAAGGTGGTCATTTATGTAGTGTGGTAACTACCTATCAAAGATGGGAAAGGGAACAAAACACATTTTATCACCTCATATAGCATGTATTCTGTATGAACATTGTACCTGAATCAATCAAACGATATTCATGCACCAGGTTAAAAATCCTGGTATAGCTTTACCACCCTTGATAATCACATACCATATATTTTTAGCTAGTATTATCAGAATATTGTGCCTTATACATATGACTTTAAATTACATCATTCTTCTTAATTCTTGTGTCAAGTATCACCTTGTGTAGAAATGTTTTGATTTAGTGATAATCCACTCGTTTGTCAAAAATAACCACTTTGACAAAATAAAGTCTAATTAGATATTTAATACATTCAGACTCATTTGCATCCTAAGATCTGAAGTACATTGACACTCAATGAAGAAAATGTTGAGTCAAATAGAACTGTTAGGCCACTGCCTTTTTTTTCTTTAAATTTTTATTAGAAATTTTCCATTTTTACCTCACATTACACTTTTACCATGGTTGTACTCCTCCCAGTTAGGTAAAGGTTTTAGTAAAGGTTTCATTGCAGTGATTTCTTGTCTCTTGCATTATTGTCTTTTTGATGGCTTTTAATTCACAAATTGCTAGCATTTTTTTAAAATTAATTTTTATAAAGTAGGACAGGGCAAAAAAAGTGTGAACTTTGTTTGGATTTTCTTTTTTTATTCCAGCCCCTAAAAAAGTGAATGGCCTACTATAGAGGTTGGCAGGCTTTCTGTCTAGAGCTAGAAAGAAAATGTTTTTATACTTCATGGGCTAAAGATGGTCTCTACTGCATATTCCTGTTTTGGTTTGTTTTCCAACCAGTTAAAAAGGCAAATTTAATTACCTAACTGCCTAGTTTTAGGGCAGTTAGAAATGAGATGAAGCTGGACATGGTGGCACACACCTGTATTCCTAGCAACTATCATCCTTCAAAATTAAAAAAAAAAGGGCTGGGAATGTAGCTCAGTGGTATAGGACCCTTGGGTACTGCCCCCCAAAAATAATGAGCCAGGGTTGTTCAAACCTTGCAGATTCCTGGACTAGTCTGCTGAAAATTATTGAAAAATTAAAGAAATCATGATCAAAACTAACTCCATTGTGAAAGTCACACTTTGCTCAGACATGAAATCTTTTCTAAGCCATTTTTATGCTTAAACTTCAAGTAGAAAAAAATTATAAAATTGCTATTCTAAACTGAAGCATGGCAGATTACTAAGGTGGCATCAACTGGACCAGTTATGAGGAAAAACTCCAAATAAATTCTTTTACTTTTAAAGATGGTTATGATCTTTTTAATTGTATAGATGATGTCTTTATATCATTGATTCCTTTCAGCTGACCTCAAAAGAATTTGCAAAACAATTGTTGAGGCTGCAAGTGATGAAGAGAGACTGAAAGCATTTGCTCCCATTCAAGAAATGATGACTTTTGTACAGTTTGCCAATGACGAGTGTGACTATGGCATGGGGCTGGAGTTGGGGATGGACCTCTTTTGCTATGGCTCACACGTGAGTAAAACTCCACCTCCTACCCACCGCCAGACACACATACTCCTACATGCACATTTATGGCCCCAAGTTCCAGAGGTAGGATATGGATTCAGCTTGTATTTCAAAACAAACTTTTTGAAGTGATTTTAAAGATGTTCTAAAAATATATATTTTGAAATCCATCTTGTATTCTGGTGAAGGCAAATAGCCAAGATGGTTTGTTTTAGGTTTTTATTACCTATTAGACATTTCAGGGGTATGCCTTTTAGTTTGGTGTATGTTGTGTATACGCACACCTTTCCTTTGGTTCCATTTCATTTCTGTTGGGGTGGGGGTATGTGCTATCATGCTTGAATTCTTATATTTTCTTCTTTGGTAGTACTGGGGATTGAACCTAGGGGTGCTTCACCTCTGAACTACATCCCTAGCTCACCACCTTTTAAGAGAGAATGAGAGGGCTGGAGTTCGTGGCTCAGCGGTTATGGCACTTGCCTGGAATGCACAAGGACCCAAGTTCAAACCCCAGCACCATGTACACAACTAAGTGTTGGAGCAATGAAGGCCACACGAGAAACTAAATAAAATAGAAAATAGATTCTCTGTCTCTCTCGCTGCTTCTTTTTAAAAAAAAAAAAAAAAGTGAGAAAGTAAATTTTATTTTTCCACCTGGTTTTTATTCCCCCCGTCCTTAGTTGTATATGTGAGGCTGGGGATCAAACACAAGTTCTCACGCATGCCAGGCAAGTGCTGTACCACTGAGCCACTGCTCCAGCCCTGTCTACTTTATTGACAGGGTTTTGCTAAGATACCCACACTGGCCTTAAACTGGAAATCCTCCTGACTCTGCCTCCAGAGTCCCTGGGATTATAGGCATGCGCCATCACACTGAACAATGAATGTGATTTCAAAATACACTTGGTTAAAATATGGGTGATACCATTATTAGATATCATTAATTATTTGCTTATTAAATAAAAAAATTACTTCACAGGTAAATCAGTGCTTACTCAGCTATTTGTCTCAAGGTAAAAGAGACAATAAGGTTTAAATCATATCTTCTCAAGCTGCGTAAGATTGAGAAGTTTTTTCCCAATATCTTTGTATCTATTTAATTCTAATAAAATTTGTCTTCCCTTGTATGCATGAACACATAACACATAGGCCATTTAATTCTCATTTAGCTTTCTTTGTAACCTTAGTCAGAGAATTAAAATATCTTGCCCAGTTTCACACAGGCAGTCTGGTTCCAAAGTCAGTATCTAAGTCCATGATTCCTGAACCATAAAGTTCTTATGAATCACCTGGAGATATTGTTAAAATGCGAACCGTTTCAATAGGCCTGGGACCTGAGACTACATATTTCTGACAGGTGATGCTGCTGCTGCTGCTGCTTTACACACCACGCTGAAGAGCAGAACTTAACCAATAGCTAACTTTAGCATGCATCAGAATCATCTGGAGGACTTGTTCACAGATTGGTCCTTCCCCAAGTTTGAGCTCTTGTGTGGGTCCTGAGAATTTTCACTTTTTACAAGTTACTAGGTGAAGTTGATACCACTGGTCAGGAGATTATATTTTGTGCACCCTGCTGAAAACCATATTATATATACTGCCTTTCTCTGCCTACCTCATATATGGTGGCTATTAGTAAAAGTCATCAAAATGTTTAACAGCTAGAATGACAGGCATCAATCAACCAGAATAGTGCTTAATCTGCCAAAAAGGACCTAGCCATAAATAAATACACCATAAGATGTGACCCAGCTAAATAGCAAACCTCACTGTTAAAGAATAATATAAAAGTAATGAAAAGGTTCAGCATGGTACTTAACTACATGTGAGGTGCTAAGTAAATATTTGCGACTTATCAACAAAAGAATTTAGCATTGTTAGTTTTTCTGTTAGTATATATGTAAAAGCAGTCCCGTAAAATATCTTGACACTGAAGATAAGGAAAAAGTATTTGAGAATACCATTGGAGATGAAAAATGTCGATAAAACCTAAGGGTTCTTGGACAAAATACTAGGTGCCATTCCCAAAATTCACTATTCACTAATTTAGACCAGCTAGTTGTTGATTTTGGAAGTAGGCTTTGTTAAAAAGTGCTTTTTCACTGTATTTGCTGCTACCAAGGGCATCTGCTATATTCTCTATTCAGTGTTATATTCTTTTTTTTTTTTTTTTTAGTATTTTCATAAAGTAGCTGGCCAGCTTTTACCTCTTGCTTATAATCTGTTGAAGAGGAATCTGTTTGCAGAAATTATTGAAGATCATCTGGCAAACAGAAGTAGAGAGAACATAGACCAACTTGCGGGATGAGTCACATTTGCTTTGCTTGGTGTACAGTATTTTAAAACATTATTGAACTTTGTTTTTATGGAAAAATGAAAATAAATTGATGGAAAAATTAACTTTCATAAGGCTCTTCTATTTTTGTTTTCTTCCACATGCAAATAAATGGTGGTCAAATTGTCGAATTGGTGACACCCTAATTACATTTTGGAAAACGATTAAAGTCATCTCCCTAGTGTCACATGAAGTTACTATCTAATACCTCTAGATGACTAGACTGTTCTCTTCTTGCAGGAAATTCAGTTTTAATACAGGTTGAGCATCCCTCATCCAAAACTCTGAAATCTGAAAAGTTCTTAAATGCCGACATGACCTTGAAAAGGGAACATTTGGGAACATTTTGGTTTTGGATTAGGGTGCTTAAGTGGTAAAGTTTATGCAAGCATTACAAAATCTGGAAGACTAAAACCTGAAACACTTCTGGTATTAATAATACATAATAATTTACATAATATTACATAATAGGTGCTCATCCTGTATTTGTTGTACTGGCAACTAAGAATTTATTTCTTCTGAAACTTAACAGTTACAGCTTTAAGGAATGAGTTTTTGGCGGGTAAGGAGGGTCACAAGACAGACAAGTAACTGGACAAGGCAGCTTACAACATGGTGACTATCCTCTGGAGTGCCCTAGGCCTAGTAAAACTGCATTTTAACAATGTCTCCCTGACCTGTATTCTCCCAACAAGTAGTCCAGGTATTCCGTTATGTGTGATCTTTAAAACAATTTCAGACTCAGTCTGTGATTCGTCAATATAGCATAGTATGTTGAAAACAGTATTACAGTGTGCATTTCACGTCATTAAAGTGTCCCACTGCAAATCATTTCATTGGAGTTTTAGTACAAATCTGTGAATTAGCCATCTTCACATTCCTATGAAGTTCAAGATAGAAAGCTCTCAGGTCATGTAAGTTTACTCCCACTGACGTACCTAAAAAATTGGTCAACTGTTAGCTGTCTTTTTAAACATTTGAGGTACTTAATCTTTTTTTATAAGTATGGCTTGATACATTGTGAAAGGAGCACCTAAGACTAGGGTTTTAAATTTGATTAAGAGGTCTCATTCTCCCTAGTTAGTTGATAAGCTTGCTTATTTCTGTGGTTCTGGAGGTAGAATTCAGGGCTTTTTTTGTATGCTAGACAAGTGCTCTACCACTGAGCTATATTCCCAGCCCTTTCTTAAATTTTGATTTTGAGACAGGGTCTCAAAAGTTTCCTAGGCTTGCCTTGGACTTACCTCAGCCTCCCAAGTAGCTGGGATTGCCAGTGTGCACTACCATACCCAGCAGGTTATTAGCTTTGTAAGGCCATATATCTTACTGAGGGAAGTTATTTTTGTAACAAACATTTGAGTAATTATGAATGAAAATTACCCTATCATATGCCCCTAAAGTGTGAAATCAAATGAAACTATCAAGCATTGTCCATTAAACTATAAATACTAGATTAAAAATATTAGATTTCCTTTATTTTTGCCATTTAATGATCCAACAGTCTAAAATGTAGTTTGTCAGATTTAATTTCAAAAAGGAATTCTTATCAAGGAACAAATGAAAAGGATTAGCTTTTCATCCATGCTTTACATAAACCTGAGTGTGTAAGTTTAGAAAGCTGGGTGTATCAGAACCAAGGTTGGACAATAATACCAAGGATATAGCAGTTTTCATTTGGAGATTATAATTATGAATAGGGTTTCCAAAGGGCAGTAAGATAACAAATGTGTAGCCTGGGCCACTTTCTGAGAGGACCCTCTCCCCCTTGAAAGTGTCTCTTTTTCTCCCTTTTCATTTGCCCTCTAATAAACTTTTCTACATTTTTCTAAATCTCACAATTTGCCTGAAATTTACTATTCTAGAACACAAGAGCTAAGAACACAGTCTACTAAAGCATTCTGGTGCCACTGACTCGGATTGCTATTTCCGTCTCTAGATCTTTATTCCATGCTTTAGATTCTTGGTGCCTGGAGGGAGATTTCTGAGGCATCTATGAGTCTGGGTGGAGCTACTCTCTAGTGGGTCTGAAAGGTCGGTCTACTAAAAGCCAGACACCCTGGGCCCTTAGAGGTAAGAAACAGATTTTCTTTTCACTCTTTTTGATAAGTCTTTCACACTGACAGTTGAAAGGCTCTTGCCTATGACAACACCCTAGTGGAACCTGAAGGCCAGGATTTCTAACTAAGTACAACATTTCTGAATGCCAGGACCTGTTAAGGTACCAAAAAACAAAAAACAAAAAACACAACTACTACAACAACAACAACAAAAAACCTCTTTCCCTTCCTCCACTATTGAATAGTAGCTTCTAAAGTGCACTTACCCCACCCCTGTTCTCTGTTCACTCATTAAGTGCCTAAGCTTTCATGAATGAAACTTTGACCCTGTCTGGATTTAATAAAATATTGTTACCTGGCTCAATTTTAGTTAAAGTGAACCTTTTGGAGCTCGATCATGGAGTTTCTATATTACCTTTCAAACATGTATGTAGAACAATACAACCAAGGAAAAGTGAAATTTATAGAATGATCTGGGAGATGATCTTGTATTGTTAGTTGGCAAAGATCACAACCCAAGCACCAGTTCAAACATTGCCCACTGGCTTAATGTCATTCTGCCAAAACTATTATGATTATTATTAGTACTGATACAGATGCTTCCTTTAATACCCTGAGCACTCAGATCCTGATTTAACTCTTTCAGTGACCTGGTAGACTAGGGTTTAACAAACTAGTTCCTTGTCAGTACCAACAATGAAAAACCCCAATCTCAATTCCAAGCATTCTATTATCTAATCATCATTACCCATCTTCCCAGCTTTTTTCTAGTGCCCAATTTTTCAACCTGACCATACCCCATGATTCATTTATCTAATCAACATTTTCCTTCAACACACTTCATTCCTGCTTCCTTTTTTCACCCAGCCTTCGGGGAGAATTCCCTGTCATCCTATCATAATCACTCTTACATCCTCAAGTCCATTTGATTGATAATGTAGGAGATATATATGTCTCCTAAGCCAAATAAGCAATCTGCTCAGAATCAAGGAGCTGGAGAACAAATATAACCATTCCAGCTGGTCTTATTTTAACCTCAAGGTACCCATCCTGGATGCTTGTTGATCCTGCTACTTTCTCATCTTTGCTCAGTCTTTCAGCATTTCAGTTAGTTTCACTGAGAAAACAACCAATTGGAATAACTTCAGTAAAACTCAAGACCTCTTATACTCTCTGCCTTTCTGCATTTCTGTGAATGTTTCATGTTCTACTATGTGTCCAACATCCCATCCTCTCTTGTCTACTCAAGGACCTCTCCTTTCTTTCAGATCATTAGTTTTCCCTCTCAAACATTACCATAATTAGCAACAAAAAAACTAAATTATCCTGCATCTTAAAATCTGATTTCTCTCAGGTAGATAATTTTCTCTCCAACATTTCCATCAGCAGCAGCAACAAAAAAAAGCTGTAATATTCTACATCTTAAAACCCTTTATAACATATTCCTTTTCTGAAAGCCTCACAGGAAGAATTGTAGTAGCTGTCTTGAATTCCTCTCCTGAGCTCTGTCAAACCCACTGTAGTCAGGACGTTGCTTGCCCCATCCCGTGGACTCTGGTCAGTAATGGGTTATGTTCACGATATTCAACTTTCAGTTCTCATTTACTCTATCAGCAATTCCTGAGGGGTGATAGCTTTTTGGAACGGTTATTCACTTGGTTTAGATCACCATTCCTTTTATGGCACCACTTCCCACCCTACCCATTGTTACTCTCTTGGCTGGCTCTCATCTCACCTACACCGACATATGTCGGTGCTCAATCCTGGGACCTCTTCTCTGTCCACACTTAAATCCTTGTAATCTCTGGAGTCTCTTGAAGCTAACCCCTGTCTTGCTTTCAGGCTGGACCTTTCTCCTGAATTTATATTTGAATTCTCATACATACTTGGTGCCTACTTGACCCCACCTTGAAAGTCTAAATAAGGCATTTAAAACTTAACGTCTAAGACCAAAATTCCTCCATATAAGCCCCTAATCTATTCTGCCTGAAGACTATCCCAGCTGCCATCACTCAGGTGAATCACCCTGGAGGCATCTCGACTCCCCACCCAATCACACACATTCATCCCATGGCCGATCCCGTCTATTCTTCAGCACGCCTAGAACCCACCCACTTCCACACATCTCCCTGCTCGACAGGTCTAAACCTCTATCATCTCACTTGGATTATTCCATTATTCTCACTGTTCTTCCTGCTTCCATCCCTGCCCCTCACAGTCTATTCCCAAGAACAGTCAGATATCATTTTATCAAATTACATTGCTTCTACCTCAGTAACCTCCCATTTACAGTAAAAGTCAACTCCCCACACCCACACCTCTCCTTATCACCCCTTTCCCTTCTGCCCCACAGCCACAATGACAAACTTGGTGTTCCTTGAACCTGGCAGGAATATGCTGTCCCAAGAGTTGGTATGTAGAATGTTCTTGGAACATTTTCCTCACAGATGCCATCCCTTCACTTTGTTTAGGTTTTTGCTCTGTTACCCTTACCCTTGAGGTCCTTCCCTAATCAACATCTATAAAAGTGGGGTACACACATGAAAATATGTACATAGCTTTGGTTTTCTCCATTAGAAAAACTATTACCATGGAAATTTTTGCCTGATTTTGTACACCTCTAATAATGTGTGGCACAAGGGAATTATTGTTTTTACACACTAATACTATTTATCACCATTCAACATTCAACCACCATTCAACCATCTATTTCTTTTCTTACTGGAATGTAAACTTCAAGAACATAGAATACTACCTGGAACACATTAAGTTCAATAAATACTCAGTGATTGAAGACAAAAGTAAATGATAAAAGATCTGCCCTGGACTCCTGGTGTCTTCCTTTGTGCTGAAATTTCATTTAAATGCTTCTTATCACTCCCTTTTATGATAGTACTGTTAGCAGACTTCCAAGGTTACTTTTTAAAAGCATGTAAATCATTTTACCTCTTCTCTTCCTGAAGGTAGCATAATTTTTTTTCTTCTTAAAAAATGATTTTTGAAGGTGAACTGAAATGCAACTTTTCTGCAGAACTGCAACTTTCACTGACAGCTGGGGGTGCTGGCCTATTGCTATTAGCATGTGCAACCTGATGTTCAGGCCAGCATCTACCCTTCTCTGGCTTGTTGCTTACAAAGAACAGAAATGGCTCTGTAACCTGAAAAGAAGCTCTGAAGCTGCCTGTACTGGCCTGCACAGCACAATGCAGCAGTACAGAGGGAGGACTGTCACAGGTGCAATTAAAGGCCAAACCACACATTGTCATATAGATTTTAATAGATTTTCTGATTAACTCATCACAGTAATCATTTCTACTGTAATGATATGCAGCTTTACTACACTAGTATAAATAAAAACAGATAAATACAGCTCTAGGCAACATCACAGATTAACAAACTAAGCATTCTTCATGAACCAAAACTGAAAACAATTATTAAGAAGAAGAGATGCTGACACCCGTGCCCATTCTCATCATACCTTCTCAAAAAGGGTACTCAAATAAGGCGCTACACTTATATTGGTCAATTAATTTGCCAATTAGCTAGGCACATGTATTTCATGGTCTCCACTATTTCATCGTTTGGTTGAAAAGCAGACAAACCTCAATGAATCAAGAGGGAAAAAAATGGAACAGATAATCCCCCCAAAAAACCACTGAATGCATTAAAAGCACGGCACTTTTCCTGTTGTTTCAGCAGTAAGACACACCAGAGATAGAAACATATCAAAGAAGAAAATTTATGCTTTAATATCCACCCTGAAATGTCAGTCTCTGAAGCAAGATGGGCACTGAAAGCAGAACCTGAAATCAAAAAGGGAAATGAGGAAAATAAAATCCATGTGCAGTTTAACGTATGACACTGTATAAAGAAACTGGTTTCTCCTTTGAAGGCTTGTAACTCAGGACAGCAATTAGGTCATCCATTAGCCATGCAGAGGAGTCCGTAGTCTAGCAGTGCCTTCCACACTGCAAATATCCTTGAGACCAGTTGAAGATATACAGAAATATTCAGAAATGACTTCACTCTGGAGAGCTAAAAGAACATGGAAGGGGCTGTGAATGAAATCTGGAAGTCTGCCAAAGGGAGGAAGTAATGAAGACAAAATACTAATTTTTGGCAGATAGCACAGCTAAGAATGTTTCATGAAATTCCTAAAATTTTGCTCAACTTTTCAATCAGCATTCTAATATGGCTTCATGATCGTATAAGTCTTCAAGATCGTATAGATCTTACATGATATTACAGGTATATTAAGTAGGAAGTGCAGAATCACTTTCAAAATGTAAAATTGGCTCATTGCCAGTTGTGTTTCAGAAAATGTCTGTCTGCAAAAATTCATTTGCCTATGAAAAATGCATAATCATGGGATTTTTAGGCTAGTTCTTTGAGTTAACTGGCTTTTCTAGTAGTGAATTAAGACCATGATTAAAACAGACATTTCCAAAAACAAAAATTCCAAGCATACTCCAGTACACTTTAATTCAGTCTGCAAAAATGTACACTGTGGCTGTTCCAACCATCACAACACTTCAAATGTGGATGTGACCAACCCAAAGATTCAAAGGTTATGCTCAGATTTGAGTTTTCAATGCTACCTTTGAAAATGTATTGTTTTCATTTTCAGGTTTGATTTTCTAAAAAGGCTAACACTTTTAGTTTTAATCTAAGTAATTTGTAGTGTTTCTAACTTTCCAGTTTGTAGGTCAAAATGGATAGGTCAGAAGACATAATTCAGGGGATGGCAGTGGAAGATCAGAGAAAGGTCTATGTACGTACTGGATCACAGAGAAGTAACCACAACCTTTTTAAACCCTTGCTCCCATTGTAAACTTTGTTCATATATCCATATTTGTAAGTCTGAATTAGTCTATAAAAATCACATTAAAAAGGTAAAATTATTTAAGTGCGATATTAACTGATCTGTATTTTATAAATTTTAATTCATAAAAATATAAATAAGAATGGTAAATTTTTAAGAAAAGAAATATACATTTAGTGCAAGTTATGAATTACATTTCATCTTCAGTGTCAGCAGTGAGATATCTCGAGGAAAGAAAAGAATGTCTGATCTAATTTCGAGAAAAAATTCCAGTGTTTTAACATGCAATTAATTCCAGATACAGCTAAACAGAATACTTCCTTCTCTTTACTGTCAAAGCAGCAGCATTTTGTTTTATTGTGAACAGCACTTGTATATAATAGAAGTAGTTTTAGAAATAGAAAATTTGCATAAGACCAGGTCACATTATCCATAAAGTCTGAGAGGAAAAAAGAAAAGAAAACTGTTTATCCTTTAAAGTCAATTTTCACTGTTTTTGATTCTGAACCACACAGCACATGAGCTGGGAGATTTTGTTCACGCTTCATTCAAGATTTTACCTGTCTTGCAGCCTTTGGTGTGGTGTGTGGGCACTGCTCCAAGCCTTTAGTGATGGTATAAACTACATGGTAATGGCACAAGAAACACTCCCTTCTTGTGATGAAACCTTAGTAAAATCACAGTACATCTCAATATGAGAAAGGACTGCTTCAAAAGGGTACACCAATTTAAAGAGGCTTTGTTACAGCTCGGGAGAGAGAGAAAGAAGAACTAATAGGTCTTCTGGAATGTAGAAAGGTAATGCTTAGCTATTCGATTCATGAGTGAAACAGAACAGTTCTGATAAAAAAGGGCAAAACCTTGCAGTCTTACAGATGGCTCAATTCAAAGTAATCCCTCGAGAAACAGGGACCGCTAGCATGTCTTTGCAACGCTGGAGTGACAGGCCAGGCGCTAGGACTCCGTGGCATCTGGTAGTGTCTTGTTGCAGCTCCAGCCCGCACTATCATGGCACATCCTCAGCTGAATGCATCCAGTGCAGAACAACAGGAGTTGGTTGCTGCTCTCCAGTAGACGGGGGAACCTCACTCTTCTTTCTTCTCTCTCTCCTCTCCCTCCCAAGACAATTCCTCCATTCCACCAGCATTATTTGCAAATCATGTTGCAAAAGCCTGGCTTTTATATTTCCTTTTTTCTTTTTTTTTAAAGGAGAAAAAAAGTGGACGACTCCCTCAGGTTAAAGAGTTGTGCTATTCAACAAATGAACTTCCTCTTCTGTTTCTTCTCTCTCCTCTTCTATGGGATTCAGTTGAACATTATTGAAGCGGGGTCTTGGTTTGCCGTCTGGGCCATATGACGGAGGATATCTTTTTTTGTTATAATGCCAAGGAGGCGCCTGAAAGGGATAAACCAAAGAATGCTATTAAAATAAAAGGGAAAAGAAAAAGAGAAGCTAAGTCAATACCTAAATCCTTTTTGTTGACAGGAATAGAGCAAAGCAAGCAGCCTGATTTTGTGTCTTCAAAAGTATTTTGCTGATAAAGATAAAAAAATTATCCAGCAACCATCCTTTGATATTAAAAGTATTATGGTCACTCATAGTATGAGGTCCTTTCCACTAAGACTCCGAGGACTGGAGTCTCTGAAGTAGAGCTATGCTGATTAATGTATGCCAACAAAAAAGTAACAAAAAAATGGGTGTATGAACAGAAAATGAAATTGATCCCGTTTGAGAAGGAAAATCCGCTCCCATCACATCAAGAAAGTAATAAAAAAGCCCAAATCCCCTCAATACTTCACTAATTTGGTTTAACTGAACTAATTTTAAATAATTCAACAATTGCCCAGTTGTATGCAGAAGCTTCATGAAAGCACATACAATTGAGATAAAATACATATAAAATGATCAACACAAAACCTCACTTCCCAACTTCAGAATCCCAAGAAGAAATCTATAAAACAACTCAAGTTTCTAGTATACTTATTAATGTTTTCTTTTTATGATTTTGGCCCCAACAAATACGATATATAGTGCTTTTATGAAAGTCTTTAGGTGTTAATGCTTACATTAAAAAAAAAAAAAGTGAGAAATCAAGAAGCAGTCCTAACAGATTATTACAGGTGAAGCAGAAAGCAGAATGAATGAGTAGCTACTATATTATTCCGGTTAGTAGTTTTTTAAAAAAGGATGCATGAAACACTTGTGAAATATTAGCATACAACAGAAATACATAATCAGTTGTGTACTTAAGCAAACGGGGACAAGTTTCATATACATGTGACAATTGCAGGGCAAAATAAAATAATTTAAGGAATTAATTGCTAAAGCCAGACATTTTTTTGTTATATGGTAAGATAATTCAAATTTTATCTGTAGTCATGAAACCACTAGGACATAAAGACTGTTAAAACAAATGCATTCGACCCCAAAAGCTGCTTACAGCATTCTAGAAACACCATACAAAAGGGGCACATACATGATCTACATACAATTCACTAATGAAATGGCAGGACACACACTCTAGTATGCAAGGTCTAGCAGAAAAAGAACTGATGTTATGATCGCAAATATATACACACTATGCTATAGTTAGTGTGCCCATTAAACAATGCATTTAACCATCAGCAATTCTAATTGCTAGGCTCGGTTAAAATCATTTAGGAGTTTAGATTTACCCTAAGACTACCACAGATTAGGAAGCATAAACAAGAAAAAGGGTTTGCGGGTGGCAGGGCAGATATTTTTAACCAGTGAGGAGTCTTCTAAGACTGGTGAATCCTCTACAATAGACAGATCTGTCATGTTTAAGTCTATCCAAAAATATTTCCTCATTCAACTACCAAACTGTTTGCAGCTCTTAAATTGTAATTAATGATTTTGATGAGCAATGCTAACTTTTGCTTACTTTCTATGAATGAAATTTTAAACATATCTAATTTATCTTACAGACATCTGATCAGATACAAATGGGAGGATTTTTTTAGTTTGGCAGATATCTGGGAGAGAACTGAACAGTTCACAAGTTTCATGCCTCCTGACTTCTAAGGTGTCTAGTGAGGAGATCTGACACATCTAATCACCAAGGGGTCCACGTGCTGCTTTAGTTGCTCGAGATGCTCTAAAATGTTCTTCTTTGTGATGATTCCCAAGACAATCCTGAAACAGATTATTATGCTAATAACTGTGTGAGAAATTAAATTAAAAGAGGTTCCAATCATAATGATAAAGAATGAGAGAAGAAAATAAAAACATGAACGGTAGAATGCTTCTCGTGAACTTTAGAAAAATAAAAAATGAAAATGATTTAAAATTCTAGGTTCCCTTTGCATAAATTCTACTGACTTTCAAAAGTGGCACAATACTGTTTTATAAAATATCAATGGGTTATTTTCCTTTCCAAATTAAAATCAAAATTATGAAAGTTCAGAATGAAGATGACTATAAAAGAAAAGTACTAAAGAAACTGAAAAATGACACAAAGCTATAAACTCTGACATTGTCAGTGTTCTCTCCTTAGAGGAACATATTTTTCTAATTCCTGATCTTCATGGCAGCCATCATTTGGATATACCTCAGCAGCAAAGGAAGGCTTGGCTTTAATGCCTGAGGAGACTTAAGGAGGAGCTACAATTAAGGCGATGTTTACAAAAAAATTTAATGCTGAACAACAAAAGTCTTCCTAATTTACAGGAATGGAATGATACTTCTTGATGTAATAAAACACATTTAAGAGTAGGGATCAAAATGACATTTACTTTATGCACATTTTTCTAAATAATAGTTTCTCAGTTAACCTGTCATTATTATCATATCAAAATGATGGACACCAATTTTCTTAATGAGGATACCTGAAACTAGACTCTCTTTCTGTTATTAAAACAAAAGCCTGGTTACTGGTTTATAATGGAAATTAATGAATTCACCTATAATACGCAGCAATACAAACAGCAAAAGATTAAAAAAAAAACCCTTAAAAACACTTGAAATTCTGGAAGCCTACCCAAAATGCCTTTTAGGGTAATTGATTAGGCATTTCCTTGGTGATCTGGTTAAATCAACTTTTCTGTTAAACCATCTTTGAACGAGGCTGGAGCGGTGGCTCAGTGGTTTCAGCGCTTGCCTGGCAAGCACGAGGACCGGGGTTCAAACCCCAGCACCATGTACACAACTAAGTGTTGGAGCAACTAAGGCCATGTGAAAAACTAAATAAAGTTGTTCCTCAAAAAAAAAAAAAAAAAAAAAAAAAACCAAAACCCATCTTTGAACATTGTATGTGGACTTCTTAAAGAACATCACCAGAGACCTTCAAAGCAGTGAAGTCTTAGGTCACTTACCAAAATAGTAACTTAAAATGATGGCTGGTGTTGGGGAAGTAGGGAGGGGAATTTGAAAGGCAGAATTAGGTTTTCTGCTTGTGTTTTCTCATTGTACTTATAAAAATTTACATACTGATCCTTAACTATAAGATAAAACTTAAAAATTTTCTGAGCATGGGAACAAACTCCCCCATCCTAAAACTCAAGAAACTGCACTTATAAAATGAACATTCAGTCACCAAGTAGATGTTCTTTAACTAAATGACTGAGGTTTTAAAAAAGGAAAAGCTGTCAATTCACTTGATTTAATTGTTGGAGTCAGGAAATGTGACAATCTTGGGTATTATATATAATATACAATAAATATAAACACCAGTTTAACTCTGACTTGTGCTCTTTTCATTTAAGTAATTAATTGGTTAATTTCAGTTAATACTGTTTATATTAGTAAATTCTACCAAACTCCAAAACACACAATGAAGAAATATTTAAGGACCAAGTGCAAAGTATTAACAAAATAATTTCTCTATTTACAAAGCAACAGCCCTTAAAAGGGAGAGGATTCACATAGGTTAGTCTCTTTAGTTAACAAAGACTGATCTGAGATTGTAAGGCCAGGCTCTGTGCTGTTTATTAATTTTAGGGAGTAGAAGGAAAATCAATGCAAACTGTCATTCATTTGACAATAATATGCTTTTACTTTTCACGCTAACAAGTAATGATATAAGTGTTAATGGCATAAACCAGCATTTCCCAAAGTGTGTTCCAAGTCTAATCCTATGAGTTCTTCTGTCCACTTTGCCCCACCAAAATATGGCTGCATTTTCAAATAAGTTTGGAAAACTGTTTCTTATTTATTACCCTCTATCTGGGAATCAAAGACTATCAACATTTTAAAACTTTTGAGAAGTTCCATAATAAAGAAACCTCAACTTTCCAAATTTATATGGTCATAAAACTTTTTTTTAGAAGCTCCTACTAATATCCTGCAAGTTTCACCAAGACTAAAAATTTTGAGAAATTCTGCTAAATTAAAATATAAAATGTGGGTCCATCAATATCTCACTGATATGCTTACAATTTACACACACATTTCCCCTCATTTCTGTATTCCTTCCCGCCTTGCTTCAAAGGTCCCAGATGGGTTGTGTCTTTTCCACCAAATAACTATTTTCCATTTCTAAGGTTCCAGTATCAACTTTCAAACATCAATAGCAACCTAGAATTTCATGCTCTCCACTAAAAACCAGAAGACATGATTTCTTTTCTGGGTTTAAATCACTAAATTTTAAGTGAGAATAGAATACCCTACAGTCGTACATAGTTTAAAGAATATAAAGTCCCATGAGCTACCTGACCACAAATGACTTTTTCATTCCACATATGTAAATTTATTTTTTTTGAAGACAGAAATAAGGAAAATATAATCAAGACAACTAAATATATTCCCAGAAATAAGCTCCCCCACTTTTCATATAAACAAGCAGTATCATATAAATTTTAAATTATCTACCTCAACTGACTTCACTGTTTTATACATTCCTTTAAATATTTTTTTCTTTCCAACAGCTGTGCAGCCAAAAGCCCCGGAATTTATCAATATGGTAAAATATGAAAATTAACCCACAGCTTTGTTGTAACAGTTAATCATGACTTAGAGAATAAAATTTATATTTGTTAGTATAGTGACGGACAATCTATGTCAGGCATAGAGAACAACTCAAAAGAAAATAACTGCTTACAGCAATTCAGCTTAGATTACAATTGAGCCATTTAATAATTAAAAGGGCCCAAGGACCAGTAAAGCTATATAAAGTGTTACCCATTTAATTACTATTCATTAAGGTTTTTAAAATAGAGGTTTAATGCCATTATTTTAATTAAATAATATTAAACAAAAACCGTAAAGGTAATATTTCATTACATACATCTCTTCTGCTGTCAGTATCTATATTTAATAATTCTAATCCCCCTGCCCTTAATTAAGAGTGTTCCTTTAATAACTTATTTCATATTGTAGATTTTAATTGGTACAGTGAAAAACAGTAAGCACAAATCTTATTCTCCAGCTTTTTATTTATATAAATATAATTATTATATTTCTATTCTTAACCCAATATGGTCTGTGTATTGGCAAGACAATGTTTTATTAGTTTAAGAAATCACAAAGTGGGTAAATTCTATGAGGAAATTACAGTGCAAAATTATAGCAAGAGACTGGGTTTTTTTATATTAAACCTCTTTGCGCTCTAATTACTACATCTGTAAAGCAGGGATACCACTATCTACTTTGAAAAGGCAAATGAGAAAACATGAAGGTGTTCAATAAACAAATTCACTTCCTTTGTTCTTTTCCCCTCCTTTCTCTGGAGAGGTCACATATTCTGTTACCCACGTTTTGCACAAAATATTAAAAAACAAACTTACTGTGATTTTCTAAGTGTCTAATACAGTTTCAGGGAGCTTCACATTGTTCAGGGTTAGCCATCAAGTTCACATATAAACCTACAATGCCACATTTCCCCCTTGCCAGCCTTACTATTACCTGCTTTCAGATAACGCAATGTTCTTAAGAATTCTAACAAGGAATAGGAATAAGGGGAATATAGAGGCCTAAAGAAAGAACAGGTGCAGACATAGACCCCAGGCCCAGGAAAAGGACAGCAGTGAAGATGAAGCAGGGTATTTACTGAGCCACCCTGGGTACTAAGGCTCCATGGCCCTTTGATACCTGTTATGAACAAACACTGGCAAGCTTATGCATAAAAGGCAGAAAAATTATACACTTAAAACCTGAGTGTGTGTGCCATTAGCAGTTTATATACAAGATTTGTGGATGGAGAATATTGACAAGAAGCAGTCGAGCATTTGTTAAAGGACATTTTTAGCTAATTTACAATTTTCATTTGTGTTCTTTCTTTTAACTACATGATAAATCAAATAGTGGCTAAAAGAGTAAGTAGCAAATACCTAGAAAGTTATAATTGTACTAAAAATCTATACACTAAAAATGAAATACTTACAAAAAGAAAATAGTTTTCTGCAGTGCTCCACCCAGGTTAGGCACACTAATACTCCACAAAGGAAGTACTCTATGCTCGTGCTGGAGATGTTTCAGCACCTCTTTCCCAACTGCACAGTACAGCATTCTTGACAAATCCTACTTTGTATTTTGGCAAACTGCAGGCAGTTGATGTCTTACTCTTTGGTAACTGTGAAATTTAATTGATTGATCCTGCTTTTATAACCATACTCAGCCAGAGGCTTTCCATCTGGGAGTTGCTTCACACTCTCCCCTAAAAGGATTCCATTCAAAAGGATCATAAATTCTGGTTAAGTGGACTACCTTCTCTGGTGCCAAACTTACCCATTGTGAGTTACAAGGCACTGCCTCAGACCCAGCTTTCGGAAGATATCCACCACAATCTCCATTGGGGTGTGGTCTGTCACTGTAAAAGGGCTCATGTCAAGGATACTTCGAAGTTTCAGTGGCCGAGGACTTTCAGCTGGAAGAGATGGGGTGTGCTGTGCAAAACACACCCGAGAACTGCCCACGATACCTTCTTGCTTTTTTCTGGCACTTTCTAAAAAGAGACCAAAATTTTTAAATTCATGGGTTTTATTTTTCATAGGCAACTTGTTTATCTAGTGATAAATAATAAATGTATTCTATGACTTTTGGTTCTTTTAACCATTTCCTGTCTTCTCCTTAAACAACTGAAATGCCAACTAGCAATTTCTTTTTGAATCAGCATCTATTAATAACCAATAATATTCATTTAAATAAGATATTTCTGACATCATTATATCATGATACAATTTTATTTACTGGAGCTGATGCTTTAACCTTGGAAAACAAGGATACCAGTTTGGAATATGGAATTTTAAAACCTGTACATATTCTGAGAGCGGTTCATCATAAGAACCATCATTGAATCAAGTCTGCCAATGCCACATGTCACTTACTCTATATTGAAGATAAGAACAAAGAGTTTCTTCCTTGCTTTGACTGTGGTGTATTCTGCCCTTGTTAATCAGCCAGTTCTTTCTCTTTTCTGATGTTAAAGCATAATTTTCAGATGAGTCATAAACATTACGGTGGGTTGATACTACAATTAACGCTTGCTGTGGGTACAGACTGACTTTTCTGTTTGTCTATTTGTAAAGGTTCTGTTGACTTCTCTACCGATCTAGTGTGCTCTGCTTCTGGTTCTCGTATCCTGCCAGATACTTCCATTTCCACCTTTGAAAGTGCTTTTAACAAGGGGCAAAGATGGAGAACAGTGCAGAAACTACAAGAAGGAAAAGGAAATCCCAAAGTGTACAGAATATGCGCACAAAATAGTCATTCAGTTTTATGATTCTATTTTGAGGTAGTATTTCAAAACTGTATTGTGCAAATACAGGATTTGTTCTAGTGAAAATATTTTGAACATGAATTTTGTTGCAAAAACATTTATGCCAAAATATCATCAGTCCTAGATTGAGAAGCTGATATTAGTATTCATAAACAAACACTGAAATGATTTTTACTCCTTCTGATGACTAAAGCTTTGCTATAACATGTCTGAGAAGCTATGTGAAGTTCTAATGGTTGGTACCTACCAGACCACCTTAAAAGCATCATCATGGTGTGGAAAAGCAAAATGACATAAATGACATATATACAAACCTAATGCATGGATCTGTTTTTCCAATAAAATATTTAAATCTTTACAAAAATAATGCTGGTAAATATTTAAGGTGTATCCAAAAAGTCATCATATGACTAACATTTCTTTTTTTTTTTTTTAAGAGAGAGGGACAATGAGAGGAGAAAGAGAGAAACAACATTTTAGTTTTTCATGTGCCGTCTGTTGTTGCTCCAAGACCTCGTTATGCATGTGGTGTTGGGGTTTGAACTCCGAGTACTTGCGCATGCCGGTCAAGTGCCACTGCTGAGCCACTGCTCCAGCGGCATGACTAACATTTCTGATGGCATGTCTTGATATCTCATATATTTATAGTACTTTTATATCATTTTTTATTCTATTATCATGTATATCTAGAAAGGGAGTGGGAGGAAAGGAGAGGAAGGGGCAATACTGGAGACTGAATTAGAACTAGTTATACTACATGCTTTTATAATTATGTCATTGTATATTATATTGTCATGTATAACTAAAAGAAATGAGAGGGAGTCAAGAAGGGGAATGGGAAATACTGGAGACTGAAGTGAGCAAGTTATGCTCCATGCTTTTATAATTATGTCATGGTATATTCTAATGTCATGTGTATCTAAAAAAGAACCAATAAATAATAAAGTAACTCTACTATTCCCTTAAGCCAACATTATCTCCCATCCAATATTTTTTCTCTCAAGACAGTGATAAGACTTTATATATATATATATATATATATATAATCTGCAGTCAGTGGGGATATAAATTCTTCTTAATTTTTAGTACTTTCTTTTTCACCTTTTAGAAATCTGGCTTTTTTCTTCAAATTTCTATATTAATTTCAGAATTCTGACCTTTCCATTTCTTTGGCTGGCTAGCAGTAAAACCCAGAGAATTGGAATCTAAACAATGAAGTTCTTTCCTGACTAGTTTGGTCACATAAAGGTCTGAAGCTAAAGCATCTGAATATTGTCAAGTCTGACACCATACTTTGTTATCTCTGGCAACTAATGACTATTCTATTACTCAAGCAAAGCAAAAGCAAAATCTTTGGAATTATGGGATTGCAAGTCTGTGAAAAATTTCAAATAATGTAGGCATTTCCTAAACTGCACATTCTCTGTAGGATCTTTATTTTCTTTCCACCCTCCTTTCTCCAATAGCTCCTTCAAATTGAGTTTCCAAACTCAAATTGATTTGAGAAATACTTCCACCATGTACACTATCTAGTCTTCCTTTCAAATGGCACAAGAATTATTTTATAGTCCCTTGTAATGGCCACAGAGGTACACTGGACAGGAGGTGACATGCACCTCATAGGGATGACCTCTGGGGACAAACCAAATGCTTGACATTTCTAGGTCAGGGACCTACATAAGAAACTGGGGCATAACAAAACAATGCTTAATATTTCTATCATTTATCACCTTTGAGTGTCAGGGGGAACAGGTTTCAGATTGTGTTTAAAAGATAAGTCTTATTCTGCTTTCTCATCAGTGTTGCAGAACTACATTCTTTCATTTAAATTGAAAGATAAATCTACTATATTTAGCAGAAATACATTAGGGCATAAATTCCTTTCCTGCAGAATGTAAGACTTTAAGGGATATAAATTTAAACCTGTTGCCCCTGCAAACCCAACCAATTAAACTTTATTGCTTTCATTTCTTCAAATCTTTTACATAGAAAGATAGATAGACAAACACATATTTTATAAAAGGGTACCTATTGCAATTGTCAGGTCTCTTCTGAGGGCAAATCCCACTAATCTCTGAGATTCTTTTGACATAATGACAGGAAAGCCATTGTAGCTAGTTTCATTAATCATATTTTCTATATCATCCACTGTCATATTGTCCTGTGTCAGGACAGCTAGAGGAGGATCATTCCTTCGAGGTCTCATGACATCAGCAGCCAGGGTAGTATGAGTGAATTCTTCTTTTGCATCCAAGAAAGGGTATCCATTTAATCGAATGTGAGCTTCATAAATGCCTTCTCTTCCAAAGGCATCTCCAACCCATTTACTAGTCATTACTGCAGCCATAAGGGGAACAATATATTCCAAACCTCCAGTAAGCTCAAAAACGATAACTACCAGGGAGACAGTCATCCTTGTCACACCACCTGAAAAAAATAAGCACCATGTTCAGAAAGGACAGGATCCTCACCATTACACGTGACTAGAATTTTGCACTAGACAGTGAACACAAAATTCTAGATAGAATTTAGTGAAAAGCATCATCATCAAAAACTTCTACTCTCTCAGGACAATAATCTAGTTTAAAAGTAGATGCAGAGAAAAACCAATCATCTTTATAACACAGAGGCCTATTAGAATTATATTTCAATACCTGTTCACCTAATATAAATATAAAAAACTCACAGATGACCAACTAAAACAGTATTGCCACTTTGGTTTACTGCTGTAGCAAAAACATAAGTTCACCCTTAGGATACTTCATTATTAATTATTAAGGAATTTGGTGAAGCACTTCATGGTTATCTTGTTTGCCACTTATAAAAATTAAGCTCCTTTGTGGGTAGAATATTAATTTTTAATAAATTGCTCTCTTCTAAATCCTTTTCAAAATGAGTAAAATGTTTTGATGCCTTGGGATTTGTAGTCACAATGTAATATGCCCCTTGAAGGAAATCACCTATTCATTGATTCAAATCATCATTCTTCACTATCATCCTGATGGTGATATGTCCCTAATACACATCCTTCTATTTTCGTTGCCTTCGTTCCATACTTTAAATTCTGAGTACCATATCTTACAGTTGTGTTTGTCTCATTTTTCAACTGTGAAGACTTTGGATGACCCACCATCACAGAAAACAGCACATACATAATACCAAACTCCTCTTCTTCCCCAGATATCCTCATTTAAACTTCTCTGACCCTAATTTCTGGTACCACATTCTTAGCAATCTAAGTGGTCATGCTTGGTTTATTTTTTTTATCCCAGACTGTCACCTAGTCCTTAATTTCTTCTGCAAAGTATCTATGAGTTTTTCAGTATTCTCACTTTTACCAGCCTAGTCCAGATCCTTGAGACTGTGTTCCTTCAATGTAATACCAGTTTATGTTAGTTTCCTGATGCCAGGCCCCATTACCTTCAATCCACTTTATAAGCCATGTTCCCAGGAGAGCTTTTCCTAAGTACTACTTTTCATCATGTTGTTCCTTTGCTAAAAAACCTAATGGGGCTAGTAAGTTCACACTGTACTAAATTTAAATTCTTCTTCATCTTTTTTAAACCTAAAAATAAAAGAAAGAAGCTCCTATATATTACATATCTGCTCTATATCAGCCATGTCCTACTCAGTTTACAAAGGCTTCTTTTTATACATACACACACACACACACACACACACACACACACACACACACACATATATAAACTATGTATTTAACTTACCAGGCACCAGTCTAATAACTTTACATATTTTTGTTTTGTTTTGGTACTAGGGATTAAACCCAAGGCCTCACATTTACATGTATTTCATCTCATATAATCCTCAAAACAATTATAGAAAACAAAGCGCTATTACTTCCATTTTATAGGTAAGAAAGTTAAAAATTGAAGTACTGAAGGAACTTACAGTTAACAAGTAGAAAATGGCAAAGCCATGGTTTTGGCACAAATCTAACCAATTCCAAATACAAATTCATCCTGACATAAATCTGGGTCTTGTCTTTTTATAATCTGCTCTTTCTTTCCAATCCAACTTTGTTTCCCAAAAGTTTCAAAAATGTACTCAAATACAGTAAGTTTCTTCAAAGTCCCATGAACACACTAAATTTATTTATTCCAATTTTTTCATCTTTATACCAAAATTGTCTTTTTGAAATTTTACTAATCTTTTACTAATAATTTTACTAATCTTCTAAAATAAAGCTAAGGTGGAGATCCATTCTGATGGGGCCTTTCCTAGAACTGCACGTCACTGTAAACACCTGACAGAGTAACTACAGTTTTGTTTTACTTGCAGAACATTTGTTAGGTCTATGAGATAGTTACTGAAAGTATGAAAGATCTAATAATAAACTTTTTACCTTAGGTACTGGTATATCCTGGAGATCTGTACCAAATATGATTTGACCTCATTCATGCTTAGAGATTATGTCAGTAATTGAGAACCAGGCTGGTCTGGCCCAAATTGCTTAAAAAAATTAAATTCCAAAGATTCCAGGAAGGGGAATTTTGAAGTTGCTATCAGTATCAGTGTGTCCATAATTCAAGTGGAGACAAAAGCAGCCCATATAAAAGGATTACGGCCTGATATTACAACTGTGGACTGAGCATCAGCTTTTTTTTTTTTTCTGATTTTTTTTAAGGGCTATCTTGGATATAAATCTTGACTCAAATAGAATGAAAGTGACCTAAATGGGTAACAGAAGGAATCACAACATGTGAAATTCCTTAAATAAAAATGTACTCAGTTTAAAAATTAATAAAATAAAGTTCAGGTTCTAGCCTTCCTGAACTCAGCTCTTTGTTCCTCTAGATTCCTACAACATTGAGACTCTTTTAGCACTACCTATCATCATCATTATTCCTCACTCTTGTTTTCTCAGTGTTAGTCTTCTCTTCCAAAACTTGACTGCAGTTGAGGATGGGCCCCTGTTTTATACTTCTTTTTGTATCACTCACTGTACCTATCACAATGCTAAAAAGAAAATGGAGGCATAACAGATATTTACTACTTTAATGAAAATAATTCTGTCCTTCATGTCATATAATATTACATTTTTGAAGATCAATAATTACATGATTTTGACTTGCTAAATAAAGTAAAAAAACCATTAAATATCATAACCAAATTTTAACTGACATTTTGAATATAAAAAGAAATAACCTATTTTTCATGCCAAAGAAGACAATAGTCTCTTAAGTATTTAATGCAGATAATTTGCTTTCATTTTCATTAAAATTAGTTGTTATTCTTGTCTCATTTTGCTATAAATGCACCTTAGATGGTGGAGGGCTAATAAATATTTTACTATGGCTAACAAATTACTTATAATGCTCAAAATAAAACTATTCTGATGTTTTGTTAGAATGCTGATAATAACACTATAATTGTTAGAGGTAAGCCAAGATCCTTAGTAATGAAAAAAAACAAATATCTCTTTGGACAGGATTAGAACTACACCTACATTATACTAAAATAGTTTCTCTCACAAAGCATTATGTGATATTACAAATATGATAACCATTAAATTTTTGCAATGACAAATGTTCCCACACAGGTAAAATGAAAACCAGCACTTCTGTTTCCTTTGTTAAAATATTCCCTGCCTCTGTACCATACCCTGTCTCTTCCCAAGTCACCCACCAATTAAGCATGAACATGCTGCACTACTGGATCTTTTCTCTCTCAGATTTGCAAACATCCACACACAGGCAAAACAGAGGCATATTACCTAAACACGCAGCAGCACCAACCATGGCATAAAGACCAGGTGTAATGCAATCAGCTCCGACCTCACACCACTCCTTAAAGATGAACCAGTCATGGTGATAGTAGGCAAGCTGTTCCACTGCAATCCCCACAATCCTTCCTGCTATAGCTCCAATGGCCATGCTGGGGATGAACAAGCCTGATGGAACCTAAAACAATAGCAAAACTCTTGATGAGGCAGAGATTCTCTAATTACATGCTCAAATCTTCATTCTATGGATTTGTTTCTAACACTTTAGATTTTTAGCACATTTTACTGAAAAAGAAAAATTTTGATATGAATAAAATATAGAAAAATCCTATACTTTAACAATTCTGAGTTCAGTTACAAAGTAACAAGTCATATTCTTTACCATAAAGAGAAAATAACTCTGGGATTATTTATCCTTTATTTTAGGGATTCCCTTAATGCTAGACCCTAACAAAATTTTTATTAGTCCATGTGAAATGAAACAAAGGGAAATGTGTAATTTTTTGTAAAACTCAGATAGAAACACCATACTTTACTCAAAGATTATGTCCTTCCTATATATGTAAAAATGACAGAAATAGATGCTATTTCTCTTAAGAGGTACAATGGAAAATGGTTAATCTTATTTTGCCACTCTAACAGCAGTGAGGTGGAATCTCAGTGAAGTTTTGATTTTCATTTCTCTTATTGCTAGTGATGTATGTAGAACATTTTCTCATATGTTTATGGGCTTTTTGGACTCCTTCTGTTGAGAAGTTTCTATTTAGTTCCCTAGCCCATTTACTGATTGGATTATATGTGGTTTTGATGTTCAGGTTTTTTTATTTCTTTGTATATTCTGGACAGTAGCCCTCCGTCCGAGGTGTAGTAGGCAAAGATTTTCCCCCATTCTGTAGTTTATCTCTTAAAACTCTTAACTAATTCTTTAGCTGTGTAGAAGCTTTTTAGTTTAATGGCATCCCACTCATTTATTCTTGACTTTAATGCCTGCACTATGGGAGTCTTGTTAAGGAAAGCAGTGCTGACCCCCTATGTCATGTAGTGTTGATCCTACTTTTTCTTCAAACAATTGTAAACTTGCTGATTTAATTTCCAGATCCTAGAACCATTTTGATTTGATTCTTGTGCGGGGTGAAAAGTAAGGATCCAATTTCAATTGTCTGCTTATGGCTCTCCAATTTGTCCAGCACCATTTGTTGAATAAGCTTTCCTTCTTCCACACTATGCCTTTGCTCCCTTTATCAAATATCAGATGGTTAAAAATTTGTGGCTTTGTCTCAATATTTTCTATTCTGTTCCACTGGTCTTCAATTCTGTTTTGATACCAATACCATGCTGCTTTTTTTTTTTAACTATATCCCTATAGTATAATTTCAAGTCAAGAATTGTGACACCTCCTGCTTCCTCCTCCCTGCTTAGTAATATTTTGGCTATTCTGGGTCTTCTGTTATTCCTTATGAATTTGAGAATTGTTTTTTCTATATCCTTGAAGAATCAAATCAAAAGTTCATTGGAAGACACTAACACCAGAGTAAACTCAAGAGAAAATAGAACCTCAGCTCTTGAAGAGAGAACATCAGATAATGAAGAGTCTGAGTTACATAAAGCTCAAGGAGGACAGACAAGCAAAGAAACTTATTGTACATGATCAGAACTTTCAAGTAGTATTTGGCGAGATGAAAAGAAATCACCTGATAGTAATTGGGATTGAAGAAAACAATGCACAACAAACAAGAGGAATTGAGAACCTTCTAAGTGAAATTGCCAAGGAGAATTTTCCACATATCAGAATTCACCCAGAACACCAAATTCAAGACGCCTATAGGACACCAAACAGACCTAACCAAATGAGATATTCACCAAGACACATCATCTATAAAATGAATAACAGAGAAATTAAGGAAAGAATCCTAAAAAGAGCTAAGGAAAAATACCAAATCATAGCGGCAGACCAATTCAGATTACTATGGATTTCTCAGATCACACAATAAAGGCCAGGACAGCATGGAACAATATTTTTCAAACTTTGAAAGAAAACAATTTTCAAACAAAGATAATATATCCTGCAAAATATTTTAAATATTTCAAAGACAAAATCAAGCTACCAAGGTACATGAACACAAAGCCTGCACTACAGAATATTCTCAAGGGCATACTTCATTCAGAGGAACATGCTAACAACACCCAAAACCCTTAAAAAAAGAAAAAAAAAGGAAAGTCAATAACCATAATACACACCAAATGATATCCAAGATGGCGCAAAACACAGCAATAGTCAAATGTCAGGGACACAGATTCCCATATCTATTCTAACTCTGAACATGAATGGACTCAAAGTCATAATCAAAAAACACAGACTGTCTTACTGGATCAAAAAACAAAGTCCAACAATATGCTGCCTACAGGAGATACACCTCACAATCAAAAATAGACACAGACTGAAGGTGAAAGGTTGGCAAAATGTCTACCAGGCTTGTGGCCTGAAAAAGCAAGCTGGCATTGTGACCCCAATATCCGATAAAGTTAATTTTGACGAAAAACTAGTCAGAAAGGATAAAGAAGGTCACTATATCATAGTTAAAGGTACAATTCATCAGGAAGACATTATGATAATTAACATTTATGCCTACAAGTGCCTTTTAAGATCTCCTAACAACAGTTATAATCCTTCAGCCAAAGGGAATGTAAAGTGGGTTGTAATGGAGACCTGCCAACTGTCTCCAGCTTCCTTATATCAGTGTCAGTGACAGTCAACTCTAGTGGCTGACGGTCATTTGTACAGTTCAACTTGGTGCTAAGAAAGTTAGGATTTATAGAAAACACCTTGTTGTAGAAAAAGGAGCTTTAACAGCCCCTTTAACTGGATCTGCTAAGTAAAACTTCAAGGCTTTTCTATTATGTAATGATACACAATGGACTAAACAAGGACAACAGAAACAGATCTTACTTCAACAATTACTACCACTACAATTTTGTAGAAATAAAGCTTCTATTTCACATAATTTACATCTGTAAAAGCACATTGTCACACTATCACTAGTAAATATTAACTACTACATAAACTATATTTAAACTAAATATATTTATATATATTAAACTATATTTACATCTGCTTCCCCATATACATCACTGACGATCATAGGAAAGTTATATTTACAGTGCATGCCTGTAATTCTAGTGACTTGGGAGGCTTAGGAGGAGGATCACAAAATTGAGGTCAGCCTCTGCAACTTAGTGAAACCCCATCTCAAAAGAAAATAAAAACTAAAAAGGGTTGGCTGGGACTCAGAGATAAATTCCCCTGAGTTCAATCCTCAGTATTTAAAAAAAAAAAGAAAGAAAGAAATCTATATTTACTAACAGATCACTAATCAACGAATGTTATGTTTTGTTAAGTCCAAAAGAAACAACATCCCACAGCACAAGGCCTAACTGTCTAAATCCTTGATAGAAAAAGGCATGGTACTGATAGACCCAGTAATTAAATTCTGTGTCTGCAGTATCTTTTCAAACTAACACCCTATAATGCTACATCAGGCAGAATAATGACTCTCAATATCCTATTTCTTAGATCTTGTGAACATGTTATATTACATGGAAAATAATTATGGTTGCTAATTAGGTGCTCTAAAGACAGAAGATTATCCTGGATTATTTGGCTAGGTCATGAGTAATGTTTGGGTTTTTTAATTGTGGAAGATTTGGAAGCTAATGTCAGAATGATGTGACAAGAGAGACTTGACCTGTTGTTTCTAGCTTTGAAGACGGAAGAAGCAGACATAGGCCAAGGAATGTGGGCAGCCTCTAAAAACTGGAAAAGGTAAAATCCAGCCTCCCCTACAGCCTCCAGAATGCCCTGCAAACACCCTGATTTTAGGCCAGTGAAACGCTTTCAGACATCTGACCTCACAATTGTAAAACAATAAATTTTTATAGTTTTAATCCATGCTTGTGGAAAGTTATTACAGCAACCATAGGAAACTAATACGATTGGTTTTAAAACATGATCAGGAATTTGGACACTTCTCCCACCTTAGGTACTTGTCTTCCCTCTTAAACTTGTGTGGTTCTGAAATTGCCTCATTGAACAGAAAAATAAAAAACAGAAGTCATAATGTGTGACTTCTTTGGCTAGTTCAGAAACAGCTTTCATAGGACACTTGTTTTCAGAATTCTGAGTTACCACATGTGAAATCCAACTACCCTAAGGCCAACATGCTAGAAGAAGCAGAGAGAAGATGCAAGAAGCCTTGATGTCCCACTTCTAGTTGTCTGAGTCTTCTCAGCCCAGATGACAGACATGAATGAAGTCTTAAGATGACCTAGCCATGTCTGATAACTAAAAAATTCCATTTGATAGCAACTGTAAAAGCCCTGAAGCAAAAAATATCCAGCCCTGTGTCCTTACCAAATCAAGAGCAAAATGGGTAGTTATCTTAAGATGCCAAGTTTGGGGGTAAATGTTACATAGTAACAAATAATAGGTTTGATAATCTATCCTAAGGAATTGCTTTTTTTTCATTATTATATAAAACTAAACCCAAAAGATAAATGATTTTTCAGCCTTCATTTATGAAATAACCTTTAGATAAAATTTCATTTCTCATTCCATACACAAGTTTTGAACATGCCAAGAATACTCCAGTATCACTTCATATTAGCACTTACCTTGATACCGAAAGTGAATACTGTCATTATGATTTTAAATATGAGTGCTAAGCATAACTGCCATATAGCTGAATAGACTCCAACGCCTGCTGGACGATCAGGAATATCATCAACAATTTTACTGGCATTCATGTCATTTCTGTAGTCACAAAGAGAAGAGGATTCCAAGGGGCCACAGTCTGTAAAAAGCTCCTTAATCAGCTCACTGGTGTTGAGCCTCGTGTATGGATTGGGGAAGGCTATCACAGCAGTAATGGCTGCAACAATAATGACCTCTAGAACAGGGTACTTTCCAAATTTGGTGGATTTGCGTCGACGACACCAGGCAATATTTGCCCTAATAAAAAAGGCTCCCCAAAGCCCTCCAAATACCCCTAGGAGAATAAAAGGAAACAGTTCAAAAAGGTACCAAGGTGTATGATACTCCACATAAAAAAGGACCAGACGGCTGTTGCCAAATGGATTGATGGATCTCAAAACAAACGCAGCCACTAAAGCAGCAAAAAATGATCTCCATAAAGTTTTGAGAGGAAAATAATAGCTAACCTAAAAAGAAAAAAAAAAGGAAAATTAATGTTATTATCTTAAAAGATGTTTCTGATATTTTATAATTTCAATGGTAAATATACTTCAGTTTTACTGCAGCTAGTTCTAAATTTGTGGCAGCTAGGATTTATAAATGTTTTACTCTAATAAAAAATGTTCATTACATAATTTACAGTAACTGATGATAAATGCCTAATAACTATTTAGAATTCCTAGCATTGCTTTATTTTTAAAACAAGTTTACATCCATTTCAATCATGGTAGTTAGAAATAAATGTACAATTATCAGCTCTTAAAGATGTATTTGATTTGCCTCTTGCACATTAAAAAAAAGAACACAAACTAGAAGAAAAAAGAAATTTAAAAACACTCCTAGATACATTTTGTAAAAAGAAAGTTTTAAACATTAAAGAAAAACTAAAAACAATATATTCCACTAAAGCAACTAAAATTATTTCCTTAAACGTCAATAACTGTTTAAGAAATAATCACACAAGAAAAGCTTTAAAAGCCAATTTAGGAATTGATTTACAATTATAAAATAAAAATATGGATTATAATTTAGCCAACAAAGGTTGTTTTAAATGTCTTCTATTAACTCAAATTCACATTTTCTTACTTTTAAATATGTAAACAAAGTAAGCTCAACTTTAAATAATTAATAATATTTAGAAATGAATAATAGAGAAGATGTTTTTTCTCTAGGTATGGAAACATAACACTTTAAACGTAAGAAATTGTCAAAATTTTCTAAAATTTAATTTGAAAACTTAAAAACAAAACTCTTTACCTATTATGTCAGCTGTAAAACTGCAGGAGGGGAAGATGGGGAGAGAGAAGAGGCTCTAGGGAACAAAATTAACCAACTTATATTTTGTATATGTCCAAATATGTAACAATGAATTCCACTATTATGTATAATTATAAAGCACCAATAAGCAGCTTTTTTTATTTGAAACATATGTTAAGGTATCTTTGTAATGGTAATTATATATAATTTTAATGGTCATACTTTTGTGCCTACCTCTTCCAGGCTAAAAAGAACTCCTCCAATTGGTGCACCAAAAGCTACAGAAACACCTGCAGCTGAGGCAGCCGATAGCACCTAGAAAGAGGATGTGGCTTATTGGTTATTTTCTTATAAATTACATATGCCAAATAAAAACTCCTATTACATGAATTTCTCAAATGTTTCTTCTGCATTTAACTCACATGCCCTCCTTTCCAAGGAAAGAGCAAATATTTCTTCTAAACAGAGTTTTTTTATTTTCTGCTTTAATTGAAAGTTCATTCACATATTCACTATTTAGTCAGAAACATTTGTGCCAGAAATACTATGTGAACATGTTGTAAAGAAGAGAAGGCAATGAATACAGATAACTTTCAATATGTTTGTTTGTGCAGAGAAGAGAAGAGAGTAGTCATGGGATGGGAGGAGGAACTTTCTTCACTTTTAAATAGGATATAATTTCTCCAGATTTGAGAACTAACTGCTTCACCAGTAGTAATTACTCTATTTTAAATCCTAGCAAGATATCAAAGGAACTTAAAACCCACTAAAGTTTCCCTATATTTTTAGTACTCTAAGCCCCCTGAACATCCTGTTACCCTCAATGTAAGAGTCTCATTCTGAAAGCACAAATAGCCCATCAAGTTATAGTTTCACTGACCAGAACCCAAAGAATAAAGTTAAAGGAAGAGAACACTCCATATACATTTCTGGAATCTCTATCTAATTCCTTGGTCTGTCAACTGATCATAGTCCACTCCCTGAATATATAAAAACAATCTCAAATACAATTTCTTTGGGTATTTATTTATAATTATTTTTCTAGGAGTCTTTATTTCTCTTACTACTTTAATCCAGGAAACAAGGCTACCTAAAAGATTTCCTTAAATAATTAATTTTTATTGTACAAGAAATTAGAACTATAAATATTACATAAATTAAGAAATTAGAAATATAAATTGTTGTAAATGGTTAAGAGCACAAATTCCACAGGCATGCTGCTAGGTTGAAAATCCTTTTCCTGCCACTTAACTGGCTACATGACCATGGTTAAGTAACTGAACCTCCAAGGGCCTCAGTTTTCTCTTCTCTAATATGAGGATACAGTAACATTACATGGCTCAAAAAGATTAACTCAGTAAATGAACTGCACAGAATAGCACCTGCCACTCAACAAGCACTTCATAAAAGTTTGGTAAATTTCAAATAAACAAATATTTACTTAAATTGTATTTGGCTTTAAAATGTAGAATCTGCTTATCTGGGGGAAGAAAGGGAGCAAATTTAACTTATATTTTTTTCCGCTAATAGGACTACAGACAACGTATTTATTATTTAATTGAATGTTCTGATTCTACATCTAAGACAATTTTACAATTAAGCTAATACTCATGTATCTATAACTCATACATGTTTTTAATCTGTTTTATAAGTATTGAAGAAACAATGCATTTTAAATTTTTCCAAGGAAGTAGGCATAGGAAGAAAGCCAAAATGTGGGGTCTTAATGCTTACAATTAACAAGACAATTCTCACTATGTATATATGAATGTAACAGAATGATGTCATAAATATTAACTAATCATCATAGTATGTACATTAAAATGTAGGTAAATTAATTCAATTCAAATAACATATTCCAATAAACTATATTTTTGAAATTACAATGACTAAAAATATTACCAAATTGAACTGGGGAGGCAAATGCTACAGGTCCATCTTAACCCCTCCTTTGATATACTATAACATAATTTAGGTTTTGTTTTATTTTTAAAACACACACATATACCCACACAGTTACAGTAGTAGTACAGTAGTTAAGAGCACAGTCTTCAGAGTTGGAAAAAAAAAAATTCCATCCACATACTGCCACTAACCTGATCTTGACTAAGTCAGTTGGCTATTTTATGCCGTAGTTTTCTAATACATAGATGAGGAAAACAGTGCCATATTACAGGATTATTTTTCAACACTATTATATCTCAAGAAGCACAAACTATTCTCAAATAAAAGTTTTAATCTGAAAACTGAATTTATCTAAGGAGTAAAATTCCCCACTAGCATCAAGTCTACAAAACAGATATATTTCCGTCATATAAAGTACAGAAAACACTTACCTCCCGTTTTTTAGCTTCATTTGTGCTATACTTTGGAAAGAGGTAGGAAAAGATATTTCCGCAGCAACAGGCCACATGTACCAAAGGACCTTCTTTTCCTAAACTCAAACCTGATGCCACAGCCAGGACTAAAGTGATGGTTTTAATCATTAAAGTCCATTTTCCCAAGTAACCTCTAATGATGAATCCACTCAAAATTGTTTTAATCTACAAAAGAAAGTTAAAGCAGCTTAATTTCCTTTAAGAAACATGAGAATACAACTAAGCCAAAATATTCTTGCTTTAATCACAAAACTACCTTGCAAATTTTGGGCAGCTGTGGAACAATCCACAATTAATCTTTGAAAAACTGTATTATGCACATGAAGAGTCATAACATATTATATTCGAATTCTCTACCCAAGCAAGGTTAAAAGATAACCCTATCTCATGAACAAATAAAAATTACAAGCCATGTTAAAGTAAATATAGATCTTAAGTACAAGGGTTACAATTATACAATAAATATTAAATTTGAATATTTCTTTTTATTTTTTTGTACCAGGGATTGAACCAGGGGCACTTAACCTCTGGGCCACATTCCCATTTTTTTTTTTTTGAGACAGGGTCTTGCTAAGTTGCTAAGGCTAGTTTTGAACTTCCAATACTCCTTCCTCTGTCTCCCAAAGCCACTGGAATTAAAGGTGTGCACCACCATGCCCAGCTAAATTTGAATATTTCTACTGTAGTTAACACAACATATTTAGACACACTTTGGATTTTCTGCCAGAAATAAAGATATTATGCCTTCTCAGAGAACTTGAATTCTGTGTCAAGTTTTCTATTAAATATAAGGAAGAGTAAGGACAATAGAGAACAACCACATGATGTGGTTCCTTATTAAAGATATTCTTAACAAATACAGCCTTAAAAATCTCAAATTCAATTTTAAAAAGAAATATACTTGGAAAAAGCTGATATAGGAAAATAAAAAAAGAGTAAGAAATGAGTTCAAAACTAAGTCTAATTCTCCTGTAATTACTGTTGATGAAAAATAAAACACTGGGGAAGTAGCTCAGTGGTAGAGACCTTGCCGAAATGTACAAGGCCTGGGCTTAAATTACAAGCACTGCAAAAATAAATAACTAAATAAATAAAATAAAACTCCCAAATTTTATACTATTGAGTTACCATGATTAAATGTTTTCTCAAGGTATAAGATAGCCAAATTCAAGAATCATTAACTTACTTAAGCTAATGAAATGACAGTTATAAAAAGTAAATTAATGTACTAAAATCAAGGTCATAACAGAAAAATACCAACAAATCTATCAAAGAACCTTTCCAGTGTCTTGACTGGAAACCAAGTTCGCTGATAATTTGCTTCTTCATGTGCTAAATTAGTAGTTAGAGGAAGGAAAAAACATCAGCCTCTACAGTAAAGGATGAAATGATTATGGGGAAGAAGCTCTTCAGTGATGTCTATAATCACCTTATACTTCCAAAATTTTATTTTTCATGTTACAAAGAAAAAAAATTCCCCAAAAAATTGCTTTCCCTAGATGCAAAAGGCATCATAATAATTACTGTTTAATGATACTATTACATGGCTTACCTCTGGGATTCCAGAGCCACAGGCATATGGAGCAAATACCTTTACCAGGGAAACTGCAAGAAAGGCAAAACTCAAGGCCCAGAAGATGTACATTATGTAGTTCATGATGTAAGAACCTGGACCCTAAAAAGTAAAAATAGTTCAAGAGTATGAACTTAATAGTGCACCTCTAATGCAAGGGCTTGCCACTTAAGAAACTTGAGTAAAACTGCTTTTTTAAAAAATTTTTGAGATAGAGTCTCACTATGTTGCCCAGGCTCAATTTGAACTCAACTGGGACTACAGGCATGTGTAACTGTGCTAGGATGGGTAAAACATTTAGAAGTCTCCTGGTTTACTTTCACAGTGATAAAAACTATATGAACAAAATATTCAGGCATAATGTAAAAACTAATTCCTATACATACAAAGGAGCCTTAATTCCATCTAATCTTTTTTTTCTGATCCCTAAGGTCTTGTTACCAAGACATCTCAGTAATACTTCAACTTCTGGCCACATACAAACAACTTTTTGGAAATAGCAGATAGACAAAAAACTGGACTGTCACTTAAGATTTCATTCAGTTCCAAGTCTCACAAACATCATTAAACTGAATTTAGTCAAGTTAGGCAAGAAACAACATTTCAGTACCTCTTACCAGCAAATACATTGTTTATAGTTCTCAAGTTCAGCTATAAAATTTTAAAATACATTTGTATGTGAACATATATATCTTAAGTTCCAGAATGTTCATTATAAAACATAATAGTAAGATAACCACATATACTGTAACGCCACAAAGAAAAAAATCTCTGAATATTTTTAAGGTATTTCTACTTAGCTTATTTTACTTATTTTTTTTACAACTTATACTTTTGTAATTCATAATTCCCAATATTAGTGATGTAATATGTAAAATCATTTTAATAATTTCATATTAACTTTACACAGATTGCATTGTAATGACTTTCACTTCTTTTTCACTACAACTCACATTAAATAAATTTGTACCATAACCCAAGTAGCTTGTTAAATAATGAAAAAGCTGCTTGAAACCATCCTTAGATTTTTCCTGCTATAATGAATTTTTATATTTTCTATTCTACTATATTACATATTTTTTATTTTGGATGAATGCAGGTTGCAATCATCCAATATGCAATTAATTATTATTTCACTATATCAACGATAAACTCATCTTGAGCAAAGCAAGACTTACCTCTGCTTGACCTATGATTAATTCTGCCCATGTTTTCCATTGTGGACATTTATCCCTCTCTTCAAATGTTGTTTCATTAGATCCCCAACAACACTGTTCATGGTTATACCACAATGCACTAAGGCAAATGCCCTCTTTTAGGTCAGTCATCCAATCAGCAGCAATGTCTATCAATCCAGCCAATGCCCCTGTAAAAATATGTTGGAGACAGTTAAAAGAAAAAAATCAATTTTGGGGGAGTTGAGGACTATCTAGTTAAGAGATGAATGGAAAGCAGAAGATTTCCTATAAATAAAGGCTCACTAAGGAACTATAGCCTGAATTTAAGATTTCTAAATTTTATCTATAAATACATATAGATTACTTTTTTAAAAAAAAATTATGATACTATTCTTTAAAATAAAATAAATCACATCCTTCAAATTAACTCAAACACCTTTAAAAGACAGCTACTTGGCAGGAGGTTCATAAATCTGATTACTGAAGTCAGGATTTTTAACAAGCATGTTTTAATCCAAAACTTCATTAACAAATGATGTCATCCTATTAAAATTTAATGTCTACTAGAACTAGTGAAATTCATATCACTCATGAATTACTGTGACAGATTTACAAGTTCTCTTAAATAGTAGAAAACTATATGTATTGTGATTATTTTATTGACAAAGTATAAAATACACGAATTCACTAACTCTGGGTCATTCTTATAAAAGATCAATGGGCCCATACAGAGCCCACAAAATTCTTGTGCATACCAATTAGTGTTGATAATACCTCCCTCTGTTCTTCAAAAAAACTTTAATTTTTCCTGTTTTCTGGACATAGTCATCCATGATGGAAGCTAAAAGTGATTAAAAGTGCTTAATTTTTTTTTTTACATAGTCAATTGCTATTTCTTAACATCTCTCACCTAGGGACTTTGTGGCCATGCTATACAGCATGGTAATTAAAGGGTCAATCTCTTGAGATAAGCTGCTGGAATTCATATTCTGGCTGAGCCACTTACTGACCATGTGACCTCCGCCAACCTCCTTAATTTCTCTTGTACTTCAGTTTCTTGATCTGTACAACGATTTTAATCACAGCAATTATGCCATTTTTAGAACACTGTATGACACATGGAGCACTCAAAAATACAGCAATTAATTATGATGCTAAAATAAAAGATAACTTATTGGTCATCTGGTCCAAAGTACTATTTTACAGATATGGAAATTTAACCCAGAAAAATCAATGAAGTTGGATAGACACTTTAAATGACAGAGCCAAGACAAGACTCAAAAGTCTACTGCCTCCTACCCTTATAAGTTTTTTGAAGGAGAGAAACAAAAGCTTTTAAAAATCCAATAGTACCCCCAAAAAAATTTTTTTAGGGAAGGAGGAGAGAATCATTTATAGTTCTGTTAATTTTTTAAAAAGAGGAAAACTTTAAAGATTTTCTTTACCTGATGCCAATCCTGTTAGTGTTACTACTAGCCATCCTGACCATGCATCATATAAACTTTTTGTCATTTCCCATGCTGATTCTTTCTTTTTGCTGTTGATCTGAAATTAGAAATATTTATGCTTCATTTTTTTAAACTATGAATAGAAGATACAATTCTAGTATCTAGCAATTTTTTTTTTCAGTTACCACAAATAGCACCTTCTGAACTAAATATAACAGGAAAGGTGAATTGGGGGCAAACTATGTCAGAAACCTTTAAGTCAGATGACAAGCATTTACCTAGAGATCTGCATTTTTGTAAGAACCTGAGGATCTGAGTATAAGGTGACCACAAACCACATAAAAGTCTGACTTAGACTATTTTAAATTGAATCAAATTTGATTTTGGATTTAAATTTGGTACACACAGGTATCTTTTATATCAGTCCAAGTAAGATAATATGACTGGAAATGTCTGTTATTCCCTGGTACCAGAAGTTAACTGAATTGTAACCGTCTAAAAGGTAAGATCAGTAGGTGACAGTAAATGCCCATAAATACACCGTAGAAAAAGCACGTGGATAAAGAGAGTTCCCACCCCCAGACACCTGTAAATGTAAAGGTATGGCTACCTCCAATCCCACTGGTAGCATGCAGAGGCTCTTTGTTTAGTGTTAAGGCAAAAGGAAAGCATCCTCCCTTGGATACAGTGTAGGCAGCTAGGCAATTAACAAGAGGGTGACAGATTGGATCCAGATCTCATTCCCTTGAGACACAAGAAGGCAAGCCACATCTCTCTCAGTAAAAACGAATTTCTAAACCTATCCCTAACAAGTACTATCCTCTTCCGTCCTGCGAGAATTGTTGTTTTATATTCTCCATCTAGGACTCAACCATCAGTGCTCAACCATCCTATAGGAAGGCTTCAGTGGCCTATTTCTAGCTGAGGTCTGTTGAAGCCAGAAGGTCACAATGAAAAAGACACAAGAAGTATTGTGGATATTGCCAGGAGTAGAGCATTTGCCTAGTACATGCAAGATCCTCAGTTTAGTCCCCAGCACACCCTCCGCAACACACACACACACACAGTTTTAAGGTGAATGAGACAATTTTACTCCTATACCATAAGCATCTAAACACAGATATTAACTACTTTTAGAACTGGAGGGACGTCATTTCTTTTGAAAATAATCACTAAATTTTATGTTGATTTTCCTCAAAAAAACTATAATATTAAATAAAATATTATATTCAGACTAGCCACATATTCTTGTAGCACTGCTTGCATACCACCACAGTCACTTAATAGACATTTGCTTGATAGTGTACACCAAAGATACACTGTATGTGCAAAGGGGGTACCTTCATCATTACTTCTAACAAAAATTTGGAAATCATCTAAATGTTTACTAACAAGTAATATTGGTTGAATAAGCTGTAATACATCTATGCAATGAAAAATGCTTCAATTAAAAAGAGTTAGAAGCAGTGTTATAAAGGACAAAAGCAAGGTGGCTAGAAGTATGCTGTTCATCTAAGAAAGGTAAGTACATATGCTGATATTTTTTAAATGAAGGGATAAACCATTAAATTAAAAATGTGAATAATTATTTATAAGGGGAAGAAGACAGTAAGAAGGAATAGAGAAAGAAACTAGACTTATTTGACTATACCTGTTTGGTACATTTAACTATGGAATCATGGGAATATTTTACATAATCAAAAAAATTAAACCTAAAAATGTGATCTTTAAAAATTGAAGTAAATTTAAAATCTAAAATTATCTAACTGGTAACATAATGATACAGAAAAAAAAATATCCCAAAGGACTGTAAGACAGTAATTTGTATGCATAAACTAGTGAGACAAACACTTTGGACAAACACTAAAAATTTTCAAATAGTGTATTGTTGATGATGCTTTTTCTAACACTGTGTGTGTGAGAGAGAGACAGAGAGAAAGATTGAGACAGAGAGAGAGATTTATGATTATGTTTGTGATGTTGAGATTTTTGGCATGTCTTAAAGGAGACAGATCTAAGAATTAGAGGTTAAGTCCTATGGTAATGATTTTAAATTATAAGACTAATATTAATCATAGGAGGCTAGAAATAATGGCCAACACAGAAGTAAGAAGTACCCGCTTTTTGTCCAGATTACCTCCATGTATCATCCTCCTTCAGTGGAACTGAACTCCTTGGAGAAATGGCTGACTTTATGTTTGTTGCTAGAAATGTATAACACGAACTTACATTATCTTGCTTTCCCAGAATACATCACATCTAAACCCAAGTCAGAGGACAGAGACACCAAATTATGCTCTCACTAGTCCAAAGTGGAACAAAATGGTAGTGGAGCCATTGTAGGCGGGTGGAACACGCCTACAATCCCAGCAACTAGGGAAGCTGAGGTAGTAGGATTGCAAGTTTGAGGCCAATCTCTGCAATTTAGCAAGGCCCTAAGCAACTTAGTGAAACCCTGACTCAAGATAAAAAATAAAAAAGGGCTGAGGATGTGGCTCAGTGATTAAGCACCCCTAGGTATGATCCCTGGTACCAAAAACAAACAAACAGAAAATATTTAAAAAAAAAAATAGAACACAACCTCAATGAAAGCAACTTTGATAATTACAACACGTAAAATGTTTAAATCCATGAGTTTATGAAGATGCAGAAACAAAAATCAAACAAGCCAACAAAAATCTCATTGGTCAATTTTCAGTATCCTAAGGAAACATTATTTCAAACTCTCCCTTTGCTGTACAGTCTGTACTTCAGAGACTCCAAATGGTTGATGAGGGGAAGGTTCTCCATATGGAAGTATTTAAGCCAATAAAATGCTTTAAAAGGACAATTTGATTATCACCATTTTGTATATTTGATTTGATAATGTTGATTGGCTTTAAAATAACCTAAAATAGGAAGGCTTCAAGTAAAATAAAAGACTTATGACAAAGAATTAAGTGTATGTATACACTGACATGGAAAGTATTTTTAATATTTGAAGAACGATAGTAAGAACATAAACGTGTTAAATTTCCCTGCTTTTTAAAAATTTGATAAGAATGGATTCAAAAATTGAAAAATATTTGACTAGGAAAAGATGATTAGCTAGGACACATATCAGCTACTTCATATATTGCTATATTATTTAAAATATTTTCGAGGACTCGGGGCTGGAGCGGTGGCTCAACAGTTACAGCGCTTACCTAGCATGCGCAAGTACGCGAGTTCAAACCCCAGCACCATGTACACAATGAAGTGTTGGAGCAACGAAGGTCACATGAAAGACTAAATAAAATTGATTCTCTTTCTCTCTCTCTCTCTCTCTCACTGTCCCTCTTTCTTTAAAAATAAAATAAAAGATTTTCAAGGACTATGGGCTATTCACATAATTAGAGGAAAAGGGGTTTGTTTTAGTTCAAAGGTTTCCATTTTTCCTAAAAGTTTAAGAATATGATATCTTAGGAACAGTGTCAGGGTGCCATACTTTAAAACACATTTGAACTCCAACCTGAATACTGTTAACAACTGTGAATGCATACCTCTAAGTACAACCATATTACCCAATAATTATATATGACAGGATTCATGGTGTATCAGACTTAGGCACTTTGGATTAAAACACAGATTCTCAAATGTGATCTACTAACACCCTATATAACACCCTAAAGGGTCTCTGAGACACTCTTAGGCGGTCTCCAACATCAAAGTATTTTTATAATAATAGTAAAATTCCGTGTGCTTTTTTTTTTTTGACATTTTTACTAATAATGCCAAAACAATTGCTGGCTTTACAGCATGAATCAGGGAGTGCTGTCACCTGAATGTTCTGGTATGCATCACATTTGATTGCCAAGCATGCCAGTAAAAATAAATAAATGCCAATTTCACTTGAAAACATCTTTGGTAAAGCAACCAAAGCTACTATGTGTTACCTATTACATTCTGTGTGATCAACTAACAATGCATAAAGCATTTCTGCCATATAATGAATATGGGGCTACATCCTAAGAAAAAGCACTTGTATGGTGTGAACTGTAAAACAAGATAGCCTTATATGGACATGATTTCTACTTGAAAGAAACACTGACACCAATCCATGGTTTTTCAGATTTTGAATTTACAGGCATTTTTTTTTCAACAAATAACTAAGTAGGCCAAGTGTGGTGGCACATGCCTGTTATCCCAGCCACTGGAGAGGCTGAGGTAGGAAGATCCGAAGTTCAAAGTCAGCCTTTGTAACTTAGCGAGACCCTAACCAACTTAGCAAGCACCTGTCTCAAAATAAAAAATAAAAAGGGTTGGGATGTAGCTCAGTGGTTAAGTACCCCTGGGTTGAATTCTGGGTACCAAAAAAATAAATAACAACAAAAACAAGTAGTCTTGTCATTTCATATAAAATAAAAGTGTATTTGTTCCTAATGATAAAATATGCACTTTAAAGAAAACATTAGAATTTGGAAAATTAGTATCTACTACTATGAGGATGACAGGGTAACAACATTAAAAAGTTTTTTCTTAAGAGAATAATGGTTGGGGCTGGAACAGTGGCTCAGGGGTTAGAATGCTTCCCTGGCATGCACAATGACCCAAGTTCAAACTCCAGCACCATGTACACAACAGGGTGTTGGAGAAACCACAGCCAGATGAAAAATAAATAAAATTGATTCTTTCTCTCTCTCTCCCCTCTCTTAAAAAAAAAATAAAAGAGAATAGTGCTAATATTATCAACTTAATATTAAAATAAGTGATTTTTTTGATACTATATTATGACATTGTACAATGAAAAGTGTCAACACTGGAAAGATCTCCTTAAGTCGATGTAACATTATTTCTAAAAGATCACTGCATGATGTTACAAAGTCATATGTTCAAAATTTAAAGTGAATTAACGGGGGCTAGAGTGGTGGCTCAGTGGCCATGGTGCTTGCCTGGCATGCATGAGGATGCAGGTTTGAACCCCAGCATCACACACACAACAAAGAGTCAAAGCAATTAAAGCCACATGAAAAAAAAACTAAATAAAATTGATTTTCCTTTCTCTCTCTCTCACTGTCCCCTCTCTCTTTAAAAAAATAAATTAATAAAGTAAATCAATGGATTTTATTATAATAAAAGATACAGTTCATTAGTACAATTTCAGAGCACACATTACAATTAACCTTTTAGAAACTACTACTTGTCGCTTTGTGGTAGTATCAAAGAACAACACCCATGATAATTTTTAAAAGCTATTAAAATACTTGTAGCTTTTTCAAATACAATATTTTGTGTGAGGTTATTAGATTTTTTTTACATACTTCAATCAAAAGAACATACCACATGTCTGAATGCAGCTGGGCACAGTGTGCACACCTGTAACCCCAGTTACTCTAGAGGCTGAGGCAGCAGTATCTAAAGTTCAAGGCTAGCCTTGGCAACTTAACAAGACCCGATCTCAAAATAAAAAATAAAAAGGCCTGGGATTGTAGCTCAGTGGTAACGTGCCTCTGGGTTCAATCCTCAGTACTAAAAATAATAATGATAATAATAATAATGAAAAATAAAATAAAAATATTTGAATGCAAAAGCAGATATAAGAATTCAAGTCTTTTATTAAGCGAGTCAACATTAGAAGTTGTTAAAAATGTATCACAATATCTCAGTAAATATTTTTTATTTTGAAAAATACACTTATTTTACATAATTTTATTTATGTTAACGTATGATGGGTTTTGCTACTAGTTTTAAATGAATTAATGACTATTTTTAAAGTTTTGCAATTTTAATATCTAATGTGATAAATATCAAATAACACAATTTTAAAAAGTTCTTTGAGGGTCTTCAACACTTTTTAAAGCTTCAAGGGAATCTCCAAGACCAAAATGCTTAAGAATTACTGAATTAGAATACTGATATCATGCTGTGTATATTTTCTCAGATATGCCCTGAAGGTAAATAGCATCTGATAAATCTCGGATGCTATACTTTTTATAAACAAAATAATATAATTACAAATTCATACTTCATACACATGTATACATGGATAGGAAAGTTTAAAACTAATTTGTATAAAGTTATTTTCATGAGTAAATGTCAGATACCCAAATTAGAAAGAGTCTTTGGAGATTTGGAATTTATTTTCAAAGAGATTTTTTCTCTTTTTAAAAATGTATTTTGTATTACATTATACCAATAAATCACAACTGCCAATAAAATATCTATGCATTGTACTATACTTTTAAGTCAAAATTTTTATTAGTGATTCATTATGACATACAAAAAGCCTTATTCAGGATCTAATTTGAGAAATATCTCAGAATTCAGTACTGAGAAAAGAAATAATATAGCCCCCCCTCCCAAAACTACTTCCTAGTACATATCTTCTTTTTTCATAATGAGAGTTTCACAAGTTTCCTCTTTTGATTTTTAGCTTGCTGAGTTACTCAAGGCCAAAAATCATGCTGACCTCCAAATCTTAAATGTGGTTTGACACCCCCCTCCCGCCAATTTCATGTGATATGCTTTCCTCTTTCCTTCCTATTTCGTCTTCTAATTATATTTCTTTGATTTTAAGCTGCCTCAAATCCTTTCTGGAAAGATACAGGATATAAATAAACTATGAAAAAAAGAACCACACACACAGAAAGAGAAAACAGCAAGTAAGAGATATGAAATGTAGAAATTTACTTAAATTTATTTTAAAGTATAACATATATTTTGGTGGCTGAAAATCACTAGCAGCAATACATTGTTAAATGATTTATTACGTACCATACTGTTAAAAATTACTCTAAACACTTACCCGTCTATGCCTTTCTCTGTCTTTACATTTCTCTCGTACCCAGTCAATAGTATGGAAATCATCATATGTACCAACACCCGGAATTGGTTCATCCAAAAGATCCAGTAAGTGTGTAGAACTATTAATGCTGCCTCCATTTGTCATTGTATAATGAGTTCCTATAGACAAGAAAAGGAAAAATGAATATTTTATAAGAGTATGTTTTATAATAGGCAACAATGAGTTTTATAATTTTCTTACTGGTTTACTGATAAGTCCTACAGAAATAGTATCACTTGAAATAATTTCAATAAAATACAAGAAATATTCAGAAAAACTATTTATCCTTTCACAGCTATAATGTAGTTATCAACCAGCAGCCTGTTTCATACCATCTAATGCTCTGGAGAAGAGAATTCTAGGTGCCTTACCTTTTACTACTGATTAGGGATAGACTGTAAAGTTAAAACTGACTTGTAGAAGACTGATTAATTAAAAATGATGATTTTTTCATCTGGAAAAATACAAATGGATTCTGTCCACTAGGAAAAATAACCTTTGGAGTTGTGGTTGTGGTTGTGTGTGTGTGTGTGTACATGCGCCTCCTAAGAAATTTCACACATCCTCTGAATCGGCTTTGTTGTAATGCTAGTTCTCTCATTAGAGGCAAATAAATCAATAGTAACATGTTTCCTATATATTTTATATGAGTATCATGAACTTAAAAAGAACATTCTAGGAGAATTAACACCATTACTTTTTAAGCTATTCCATGAAACTGAAGTGGATGGAACCTCCCAAACACTTTTTATGAGGCAACCATAACACTGATACCAAAACCCAACAAAGGCACATCAAGAAAACTACAGACCAATTTCCCTGATGAACATAGACACAAAAATCCTTTACAAAATCCTAGCAAACCACATCCAAAAACACATCAAAAAACATAATACATCATGATCAAAGGCGCTTCATTCCAGGCATGCAAGACTGGCTCAACATATGCAAATCAATAAACGTGATTCATCACTTAAACAAAATTAAACACAAAAACCATATGATCATCTCAATTGATGCAGAAAGGGCCTCTGACAAAATCCAACACCCGTTTATATGCTCAGAACTCTTCAGAAAACAGGGATTTAAAGGAACTTTCCTTAATTTTGTCAAGGCCATTTATGAAAACCCATAGCCAACATTACACTTAATAAAGAAAAACTGAAAGCATTCCTACCAAACTTTGGAACAGGACAAGACTGTCGACTCCCACCACTCCTATTTAATTTAGTCCTTGAAACCCAAGCCAGAGCAATCAGACAAGAAAACAACCTTGATGTCCTTTACTGGATGAATGGATCCAAAAACACATATACACACACATACAACATACATACATATATACATATATACACACCATGGCCTTCTACTCAGCCATTAGAAAGAGCGATATCATGGCTTTTGCAGGTAAATGCATGGAAATGGGAAAAAAAATGCTGAGCAAAACAATCCGAACATAGACTTAAGGGTCAAATGTTTTCTCTTATATGTAGAAGCTACAGTAAAACCTAAGATAATATGCAAGTTAGCCTAGTTTATTTAATAGACCCACCAAATTTGAAGTAACACATAAGATGTGGGATCTATAGCTATGAAGAGTAGGGGAGAAAGAGAGGGAGGAGAAAGGGAAAAGGTGTGTGTTCAATACTGGACAGTACACTTGACATCTATGAGAAACCCAAATTTATACAGGCATATAAATCCAACAATTTCAATGATTAAAATACATGAATATGATCTTTTATACCTGAGGGAATTACAGAGAAGACATGAGATTGGGGAGTGAGGAAAGGTGGGTGGAGATCAGGTTTAAGCTACTCTGTCATTATGTATGCATGTATGAAAGTAAAGCAATGTATTCCTTCATTATGTAAGATGATGTTGAACCAATAAAAATAAATAAATTTTAAAAAGAAGGTGGTAGGATATATAATAAATTTTAAAAAGAAGGTTGTAGGTAATTCAAGTAAAATAAATATGGGCTGGGATATAACTCAGTGGTAGTGTAAGACCTGGGATGAATCCACAGCACTGCAAAAGAGTGGAGATCAGGTGGGGGAGTAGGGGAGGGACAAAACCAGACGGCTTTTAAATATGAAAATAAGTTCAATCTAACACAAAAAAAGAAATGAAAAGCAAAAACAATATCATTTTCATTATGACACTGCAGATAAAAAAAGTGTGTAAATGCACAAAATAAGCAAAGTTATAAAGTGGTCCTGAATAATTAGTAATTTAAGTATAACTAGTCACAAAACTGGCAATTTAAGTATAAACTGGTATAACCCCTTTAGGAAGGGAAGAGCTACCAAAATTTAATATATATAGATACTCTCAGTTTAATACATACAGATAGCAAACTTAATCCTGGAAAATTTTCCTGCAGTTATACTTGTAAAATATTTAAATAAGTCCATAAATTATATAGATTATGAGTGGAACACTGTACTATGCACTATAAAAGAAAATAAAAACATAGTAATGCTAATGTCCTTATAATCTAATACAGGTGGCAGCCAGGGCACGAGGAATAAATATTTTAGGTTCTGAAGTCCACCCAATTGCAACTACTCAACTCTGTAATGGAAGCATGAAAAGAATCAGAAGTATGTAAATGAGTAGGTATGAATATGTTCCAATAAAACTTTATTTACAAAACAGATGAAGGGTAAAATTTGATGCATAGGCCATAGTTTGTCAACTCCTAAAGTTTGTACAGAACAAACCAAACTCAATTGAAGACATTTATTAATTTTTTATATAAATGATACTCTTCTATATAGTGTAGCAGATACAAAGAAACAGAAAAATATTGCCTCTCACTTCAAGGTGCAATCCCACTGATATGTTAAAGTTCCAATACTGGAGCACTATAAAATTAATTTTAGTCATATTAACCATATTTAATTTGATTTAAAAAAATGGGGGACTACAGTGTCTCAAACTAGGTGGGTATACTTTTACTCCTATTTGGAAAACAAGAAACAGATGATGTGAATATTGTCTGTAAGACATAAAAAATATTCCTATTAGAAAAGCTTTAGGGTAGG